>JAOVYW010002544.1:0-47766 GCA_025775045.1 Hiodon tergisus
TAAAGACGTATCTATTTAAACTTGCATATAGTCAATAGGGGGACTGTGACAGCGAAGGGACTGTGGCTATTAGAAATGTTTTGGTGATAAGAGGCCCTCACACTCAGCCTCCATTGCGCCTCTCAGCAAAATGGGATTATAAACCCCTGTGTCACCTGTCATTTTTACTTTGACATTTTTCAGAAATATCTAATCTAATATCTTTAATTTAAATGTTATACTTAAACTGGTAAATTGGTCATTAAACATCTAAAAAAAAAGCCTTATCAGGCTTGGAAAATCTTAAATTAAATCAGTATCAATGTTGAAAATCAAACAGAGTTTCTTTTTACAAATATTGCTCTTGTTTTGTTTTTTCACCTAAAAAAAACAAAAAAAAACTGCAAGCCGTTAATGATGGGGCAGTATTAATGAGCTACTGTGTGAAACACACAGTTCATTGTGTAAATGTTGACACAAAAAAAACAAACAGCATACGTCAGTTCCTGGAATCAGGATTGGGCAGTGTGTATTTATTTATTTATTTATGTTAACTAATTTAGACCAATAGCGTTGCAAAACTTTTTCTGTCGAGTCAAATGACAGACACTTAGCAACCAGCATGGTGACGCGGAAGCTTTGGCCTATTTCGCTTGAACATCCGGTGTTGGCAGCAGAAAGCGAGTCAGAAATATTAGCTTCCAAGCTAGTTTGGCTATAGTAGTTTACAAAGAAACATCTTGATAAATAAACATGTCGACATGAGAGATACAACGTCTGTTGGTTAATGTCAAGGGAATGGGATATGCTGACTCTTATGGATACAAGAAAACGTATGTGTATTGTATTGGACTACAGTAGAAAATGTCGAGCGCAAACTGTTGGGGCTGTGGCATTGTTAGCTTTCTATACCGTATAGTTGTAATGGAAACGGAATGGTTAACAGGCGAGGTTAACAGTTTGTGGGGTATATGCGGATACTTCCTAGGTGTTACACCAATAGGTAGTTATCTTGCTCTTTGTTTGTTTGTTTTTGTTAATGTGTCCATTTTTCACAATTTGTCTAAAACCGGTGCTTTAGTAAGGACGTCAGTTAATGTTATTACTCAAATGAACTGTATAGTTCAGACGGATATTCCAGAACAAATGCGAATACTTTAATTATATGCATTTTCTTATGCATTTCTTAAATACATATGAAATCATAATATTGTATTCTGCAAAATAATATGTTTTAATTTGTACTTTAGAAATTATATTTTAAGTTATTTTGTTAAATGTAATTTGTATTTTTTTTCCCCTTTCATCCCACATAAATTAATTCTAGCTTTCTGTTTCGGGTCTTCAAGCAAACAAATAAATACATCCTTGATTCAAGACCATATGGTATCTCATTATCAAAAGGTATTTTCAGCTAAAGGTAAATGGAGGAAATGTTAAATGCTAAAAGGAAGATCAAGATCTGTATACCACTGAGAGTATTAAAATGTACGTACATATTCAGCTGAGTGTAGGGTAGTTCATGGACTGGATTTGTAACCAGGTTGCAAATTCGGATCAAATAGCTGTTGTATCTCTGAGCTAGGTGCTTAACCGTAAATGCGGAAATAAACAGTTGTAAAACATTGGATAAATTGTAAAAGTACAACCCTTACCAATGTAAGTCGCTCTATTCTAAATATGACCATTTTCCATTGTGACCATTTAACTCGTTTTGGATAAAAGTAAATGTGAATTGTCTTAGGTGAAAGAGGAGAAATTCTTGCTTTTATGCAAACTATTTTTAAATTCAAGAGCATAGGTCAATTGAAGATAGATTTCATTCGTAATTATTACACATCAATGTTTATCTGATTTTAAAAATAAGGTTTTTGTGTGTTATATCATGTCATAGTTTTTTTTTTTCAAGTCGTGTTTTTTGGTTAATGATGTCTTGTGAATTTTTCAGTGGCAGTGGACTCAACAGTACCTAAAAGTTTGCTATGCAGCGTAAAGTGTAGGTA
Organism: Hiodon tergisus; assembly: GCA_025775045.1. Lineage (NCBI taxonomy): Eukaryota > Metazoa > Chordata > Actinopteri > Hiodontiformes > Hiodontidae > Hiodon > Hiodon tergisus. The sequence continues at coordinate 1,983 of JAOVYW010002544.1, forward strand.
GAACCATTATGGATTTGAGTAACGTGTGTAATCAGTTGATTTTGAACCAATGCCGTCTGAAAAATTTGGCATTGTCTTAAATAGTTATCATGAATGTATGTAGTAATACGTTTAAGTTTTGAATCTCCACCAGAGGTCATGTCCTGCATGAAAACATAAAAAAAAATAATAATAAAAAATCACATCAAAATATCCCATTAACCTGAGAATAAGTGTAATTTTACATAAAACTTAAAACTATTTTAATATTCCAGGGTCAGGGATACAAAAATGTTAAGTTTGATGCTGTTATTATTTTGAATGGAAAAAAATGTTAGTGAACCCACCTGGATTGTTGGAAAAACTTTGACACAATTTATTCTGCTGCAGCCTAGTTTTGGTTGCTTTGTACTATCCTACAGGATTTTATACATATTTCATCCTGGTCTGTGCAGACTGTGACCAGCAGCGACGGGAGAAGTTGAAGTCTAATTTGGCCCAATACAAAAGACGAGCCCAATCGTTCTCCCAGAGGAGCACAAAAACAAATAGACCCTCCTCCTCAACAGAAAATGTCCAGGTAAATAATAATTGGAAAGTTTTTTCTATAGTGCCATAAACTTCAGGAATTTTGTGCGTGCATTTTAGTTTATCATTTTGAAAATTGGTCGGAGTTGGAAAAGAGTTTAGTTGTATTTGATAATGCAGAATCATAACTGATTTCTCAAAACTGTATGCTGTGAACAGCATAAACTGTGATAACTGCTTACCATCACAAATATCTTAAAATATAAAATGTCTTAAAATAAAAAAAATAAAAAAAAATATTTTTTTTTAATACAGGGCAGAGCATCGCTGGAAGGGAATGAGACTGCATACTTGTATATGGGAGGTTCTATAATATCCACCCCCAAAATTACCACTTCTTTCCCTTCCAAGCAAATTGTTTACCCACTCCACGCAAACCGAAGGATAGGGAGTTCTCTAAAACACTACCGCTCTACTTTAGATGTTAGCTACAGTAGTCCAAATTCCCATTTGTGTTTTTCTGACCTTGTGTCTAGAAGCCTTAACAGATACAAGTCTTTTCAGGATCCCACTCAAAAAACGTACAGTGGTGACCTTCTGCAGTTACATTCCCGTCACTTCACAGGCGACAAGCCCTTCACTCCAAGGACCCTGAAAACAGACAGAAAGTCCTTTCTCTCCCAATACCGTTATTATACGCCTCCCCTGAGGAAACAGGTCAATGAGACAACTGCCTTGTTCACTTGTCAGGAAAAATACCATGAACGGTATGACCAAAAATGATTTTGTCATTAATCATTATAATTAATTTTGAATTCCAATTTGATGTCTGTCAACACCCCTGGAAAGCCATCAACAATGGATTAAAATTCTAATATAATGTAGTTCTTTAACAACAGTTTAGTTAAACTACATTGCACAAAATGCATAAACATTGCAATGTTTTACTTAAATGCACATGAATTTAACACATTTTTAACGCAATGTTTTTTGCTATTTTCTCATGCAGAGAACATGTCAAGGGAGATTCTCTAGAAGAGGAATGGGATCTGCCTCTGGTAAATTAGTTTTGTTGTATAGGGCAAGATTCTGAAAACTATTGACATAATGATCATTAAGAGTTGCTTCACATCCTGCTAGATAGTAGGAAGGTTTCGCTGGTATAGAAATGTGTAATAATAATAGGAGTGATGTGGTATGTTTGAGAAAGATTTAAAAAAAATTGTCAACAAAGAAAGGGAAAGAATCATAACTTTTAGTGTGGAATGCAATACTGTGTACACGGAGGCATGGAGTGTGTTTACCTGAATAAATAATTGTTTTAAAGTGTTTTTAAAGCAAAGAAAAGCTTAAAGGAATGGAATACAGAATATATGTAATGGGAAAAGGAGATTGCATTTATGAAGGGTATGATGATTTTTCATAAATTTAAGATCATAATTTCATCATAATCATAATTTTGTATTTTCTGTCATTAATAAAGGGCATGATGTAAGGGAGAAACTTAAAGATTTAAATTGTATGTGTTGTTGATAGCAATTAACTTAAACTGTTTTAAATGATAAACTGACAAAATAAATTCTCTATTTTTACCTTTGTTTTCCTTATCGGTGTTATGTTGCTTATCTATTAAAACAAGTATTAATTCTATACATAATTGATAAGCAACGTAGAATTTAGTGGTAAATGTAAAACAATGTAAAAATATATATTGTATTTTATTAAAATACAATTTTGGTAAACTGTCTTTATTTGAAAAGGACACTAAAATATGTTTATCCTTACAAAGGAATTCAGTAATAAGTGCGAATGGTTGAACGAGAGGTCTGACCATTTAAACCACTCCGAATTCAGACATCACAGGAAGACAGACAGAACAAACTGGACCATCAGTGACCAAATTCACTCTTCTTTTAGGTGACTTTTTCCTCTTTCAAAATGGTCTGAAACCAATGTGCTGAGATGCATGACTAGAAAAGCAACAGATGAGCAATAACACAAAGTTGTAGTTAGTCTTCATGCATGAAATATATTATGACTTAAAAATGTGAATTGTGTTCCTTTTAAGGGTTTCCCCAGAAGGAGTGAAGTCCCCAACCATGATAAAAGTGACAGAGGAGTAAGGATATGCTTCATTATTATCTTCTATACTAAAATTGCAGGGGTCCTGAGATGCCTACAGTTAGAAGCAGTTATTTATGTTAAACTGAAAAACAAGCTGAATTTATATGTGACTTAATCAGTAAACGTTTACAGGCCCACCTCAGTATTTGCATTGTGGATGTTCTTTTATTTCCATATTTAATTTGTTTTGCAGACCTTTAAGGTCTATTTACTGGAGACATAATTTTCTCATGAAAAGTAAAATTATATTATATGCTTGCCTCACCATTCCCTCCATTTCTACAGGGAAGAAGAGATAATGTACCTGGAATTTATTGCCGATATAACCAATGAGATATTATCAAGGGGACTGTATTCTAACAGGTATTTTACTTTTTATGGGATAGTTCAGTCAAATTGCATGTTTAGGTGAAATGCCATCTAGCCCTTAGTTTTCTTCATTGGAAAACTAAGGGTAACGTGGTAAGATAACTTCCCTTTTTTAATGAACATTTAAAGATAAAATTAAGAAAAGGTATTTAAAAGGTAACATGCATTTTTATTAACATGCAAGGATTTCTTTGCCATACTTCATCTTCTGGTTCAGGTCCCACTGACTCAAGTTTTGGTATGACATGGGAACTTGCTAATTATTAGATGACTTTAGCCACAATTTTTAAAGGGAAATCTAGGAATTGGCTTCATGTGCTCCTTGATTAGGTTTGAGAATTACTATGACAAAAGAGTGTTCATGCTTGACATAGACTCTACAGGTGAGGAAGAAAACTTTCAAGCAATTCCGTTTAATCAAAAGAGCCGTTAGATGAGGGCTCCAACTTTTGATAGATAGCTGCGACCCAAACTTTGTGTTAGTACCAGAATTAATTAGTTTTGGAAAGCTGTCTTAAGTGATACAATTTTGTATACAATTTTTGTGATACAATCTCAACATCAAACTTATCTTCAAAATTGGTAATCTGGTAGTATCAGGCCAAATTAACTTTCAGACATATGGGGAAATGGACGTAACTAATTTATTGTACGGTTTATGGTCTTTTGTTATTAATTCACTTATTTCATACTAATATCTTATTCCCTGACAGAGCCTTGAAGCATGTATTTGATCGTCACATAGGGATGAATAAACATCGATTAGATGAGGTGGGTATGCATTATTCTATTTTTTCTTCTGTCCACCAGCACAGAAATATTGCATTATCTGGTATATTTAAATTTTCATTTACTTCTGGTTTGTATTCCAAGATTATTATTCCATTATATTTTTATAGAAACGTATATACCATTATACCCAGTTCATCAGCTATAAATTATGGATGTAGACCTTACGTTTGAATACCCCACAATTAAATAAATTATGGATGTAGACCTTACGTTTGAATACCCCACAATTTACATTCGTTTGTTTTAGTAGTGTTTTGCAAATCTGTTTTAACCCTTTAACGCACTCCCCCTAGTGGTATGGGTCCAGGATCATAAAATTGTATAGCCACTAAATACAATTTTTTTTTTAAAGCCCAAAACCTTAAGTAATTTTCGTCAGTATTACTGAGGCATTCAGAAAAAAATGGTCGGAGTCTGCTGCTTTAGCAGTACAATCACTCAGAGCCTAACCCCCACCCCCCCTCGCAGTTTGACAAACCAACAAGTCTATTCAGAGACACCACACCTTTTACTCAATGCGAATCATCAAACCGTTTCTTTGAAAAAAATCGTGTACCCTTGAGTTGAAATTGAAACTGTAGATGTAAAAGTGTTCTATATTTGATGTGCTCACTTATAACAATATAAATCCAAAATCCATATTTGATATGACTTTTTAGTTAATTTACTACATATACGTTTATTAGGCGTTTATTGTTGGTTTAGACTAAGTTTTTGGAAAAAAATGTTAACTTCTGCTGTAAGTGGACATGTTCCTATCTTACTCGGAAGAGTTTATTTGACCCAACGAGACGACGGCCGAGGGATGGTAAAACAAGATAATTTACACAAAAACAGGTTATGTTAAACCGACAGTCCCCGCCGAGCTACAACAAGCACAAATACGTGAGCAAAATAACATTTTTTAAGTATTACTACCCTGCTCATTGTTTGGCTTGTTCTTATTTTTCACGTAATAGCTTGCCATACTGTGTGCTAAAATATATCCCCTATTTTTAAAAATGTATTTGCTTTCCATACTGCGCACTCAGGGCTCGGTAGCCCGACATCCCGGGGCTACTAACTTTCCCCATCGGGCTACCAAACTGTAACACCGCCCTGCCCTACGGTATACCAGAAATTATACTCCAAGTGAGATTAAATTCCCTACCTTTACTCCCTACGTCAGCTCTCTCTCTCGCAGAACACACACGTTTTAAATCATCACGAGTATCGCAGTGAAGTATAGTAACGGGAACTTCACCAAAGATAGTACATAGGCGGAGCTCCGCCTAATCTTTGTTCTCTCTTCTCCCTTTCATATAGGGCTGCCCCCGACTAAAGCTTTCCTAGTCCTTACTAGTAGTCGTTATTTTAATCCATTAGTCGACTAGTCGTCATACGATTATATTATTAATTGAATTACTTTAATATATATTTTGTTGGGCATCAGAAAATGGTTTGAGTTCCAGGGTTGAGAAAGAATGTTATAAGCAACATTGCTAACACTGTTCTACATTACAGAGAAATACTAAACCATAATAATGACCCTTTAAAATATAAAGTTTACAAGCGCACGCACGAAGCGAGCCGCAGCAACACAGGTGTCCTGACATTTCATCAATATTGCGCGACAGAACATCGGCAAAAGCGGTAATTATTCTGAATTTGTCGGAAAAACCAGCAACGAGACGGTCTGAACATTTTGTTAATTTATTAATATTCAAAGTGTAACATCAGTGACATCACACAACTTATTAACTTGTAACACCAACACAGTAACTTTAGAATATAAATAAAAAACAGCCTTTTGTAAAGAACTAAATTTTTTTTTTAAATGATCTTTGAGTATATCTAACTTTACACATTAAGAAATTGACTTTTTTGTTCGGGCTACCCAAAATCGGAAGAATGTCAGGGATTTTGAAATTTTGCGAGCCCTGGCACTTAAATATATATATTAAAAATCCCACATTGTTGTTTTGTTTTGTTGGTTTGAGCCTTTTTTTTTTTTAAGGTAACACAAAAAAAGTTCTTACGAAATAGTTATTAGGCATGGAGATTGTCCATGAAATTCACCAAAAAAGAGACTCAATTATATTTTTTGGTAATACTATTGTAATATTCTTTCAAATGCCATTATTACCAATTATATGGTAATCTAAACATATACATATTGTAATCTAAACTATACATCATGAATGGCACAAGTATCTTTTTCAAATTGAGCCCTCAGCCAAGTTTGTAGGACATAGAGTTCTGGAGATGTATAGACTTGAATAAAATTAGTATAATGTAGGAAAATACTAACATTTTTTATATTGGTGCTATTGGGGTTAAACATAAAACTGAAGCACATCAATAATACGATTTCCATATTGACTATTACTTCACATCTAAGAAAATCTCCCTTGTTTTTCCAAACAGGACAAAATGCAACAACTTTTGGAAGTCTTGCGCAACGACCTTGAAAGTCCCGTAGATTCCTTAACACCCAATGCCAAGCCAGAGGAAAGAAATTACTTAATTTTGAAAAAACTGCAATTGAGTCAGGGACAAGAGTCCAAATCTGAAACCAAAGAGCAAAACTCCCTATTTGACACGGACCCTGGGGAATTTGAGGATGCTATTCCTTCTTCAGTTTCTCCACAGGAACCAGAGGAAAATTCTCTAAGCAGTGATGTACCGGGCGCTGAAGAACATGGAGCTAAGAACCTTGAGGATATGAAAATTAAAATTGACTGTGAGTTATCCCTCAGGGAAAACAAAAAATTGACTGACTTGGAGAATAATGACGATTACTCAAGAGACAACCATCAACAATCAAGCACAGTGGAGGACCTGGGAAATAATTTTGCGGAGTCCTTGTTTGTGTATTAGGAAGTTAACTCAGGAAAATGACCTGAATAGTTTCGACCGATAATTGTTTAACGTCCATATAATTATAAAGGCACGCGAATTAAAGCCCTTATTTGAAATGTGTATTTCACTTTCATTACTTATTCTCTACAATCAAGTTAATTTGACAAGTTTTTCCACCAGTATCGTAAGGAAAATACATTGACAGCGAATTTTAACGACTACGCTTAGAGCCTGATAAAGCCTACACAAGCCGTTTTATATTAATATCTACATATCTCCCTTTCCGAGCGTGTTGTAAACATAATTTCACAAACGAGTAAGAAACATATATTCAAACATCAAACCTTACAAAAGCGCGACAGCTTTGATGACAGTTATCTAGGGTTAACTAAATAAGTTTAGTAATTTAACGTTACATAGTTACTTACACATTTTAGACGTGACTTTACGTGTTGCCAGGGTAAACACGTTGTCGTCTAATTTCAGTCTTTGAAAGTTGTCTAAATACCAAAACTTTGTTGGTATAAACGTTTGCTCAGTTGTCAATACGCAATGAGACAGCTGTCTCATTCCAGGCATTTTCCCTTCCATGGCATTCCTTCTGTCTGATGTAATGGTCTCTAAAGTTGCTAGCGTTTTTTGTATTATGCCGCTATCAAAAGTAAAACAAAAACTCAATCTTAACCCTAAAATGATCTAATTAATAAATGTTTAAGAGTACTAAAATACTGCAGAATATATCCAAAATATGCGAGGAAATAGTCTTGTTCAATCTTAGAGAAAATTTCAACTTGAAAAAAATAGAGCCGCGTATGTATACACCGACCAGTTTGGCTACAGGAAGTGAAGCGTGTTTTTAGTGTGTCCTGTGGATCTCGGCATGCATTTTCTTAGAGAGAAATACATTTAAATAACTTTTCATATGTCTTAGTAAAGTACCTAGCTACTTAGTTTGTGCCCGACGGAGGATATATCTGCTCACTGATAAGCCTAACTGGCACGAGAAGATAATATCAACAGGTAATTTTCAATGGAAAAGGAAGTATGCAGGGAAAAAAGTGTGTTTTGATGATGTTCCACAAAACCCGTCGTCGTTAATAAATCAAGGGACAAGAACAAAAATATGTTTGACTGTATTGTTCTAGTTTGGTTTGAGACTGTATTGTTCTAGTTTGGTTTGAAACGGTATTACTCCTGTTTTTAGTATGGAAGTATTGCTCATTTAAGTGTTGTACAATCCTTATTTATTGTGTTGGCGTTGCCTTGTCGTTAGGTTTACTTTCCAGGCGGAGTCGTTATTCCTCCGTTACAAATAGTTACTTCAATCATTTTGTTTACGTAACTAATTTGTTATGGGAACCTTAGTTCATATATTTTTCCAGTAGGTTGACTACTTTTTGCTTCAATTATTTGAACAACGATGTTACATTTTAGTACGGTATGGTACTCTGTAACACGTCTAGCCAGACAGCTAACTACCTAGTGCTTCTATTTTTAGCTGTCTTACGAGTTTCAGGACGATTGTTAAATTCCAAAAAAATAAAATAAACACACAAACTAGTTTAACACTTCCAGGTCATTCCTTATTCTGAAATGACTGCTAATTTGTTGTACGACTCGATTCACGCTACGTGTATGAGGCACGAGTTAACTGTCCGGTTGGTTGCTGGGCGGAATTACAGATTTGTTGTTAACGTTACGTTAACATGACCGGACAACTGTTATGATATCTGTTGCGTGTAGTAGTTTTACGCGAGCTAAACGATTTTGAGTTGCGTAAGTGTCATTCTTTGTGATATTTATTGAGAATTTGTCGGTTATAAATAGGTTAGCTACGTTTTGGTTGCGTTAAAAAGGCGTACCAATATCCCAACTGAACTGTATTATGCCCACAATACACGCCCAGAGAGCAGTATATAGTTAAGGCAAATTTGCCGCTAATTGTCACACATGTAGCATTGCTTCCATATATTTTCCATTGAGGAGAATATATGTATAATTCAACTTGACAAACGTATTCTAGGTTCAGTTGATCTGATCCCAACAAGGACATCAATTATCTCTATTGGTAAAGAAGTTCGATATGAGAGAAGGCATACTATGAGGCGATACACTAGGTTGTCAAAATGGGGGAATGCTAACGTCGTTGAAAGTTTGGATTTTGCAGCAAAACCTCAAATTACTCTGAAAGACACATACGATCTTTTTTCTCTCTCAATCAACTAAGTCACACATTTACACAATGTTGTATTTTCTGCAGGAACACATGTATCCACTGTATCGATGCCTTAATATCCAGTCATTTGAAACTGGGCTAAGTTTTGGAAGCCATAGGCGCGGATATTTCTTGTCGACGGACGGGCTGTCTGCAAACTGAGAGTAAACAATGCCCTTACCCTTTGGTTTGAAACTAAAGAGAACTCGTCGATATACGGTCTCCAGCAAGAGCTGCCTGGTCACACGCATTCAGCTGCTCAATGGTGAATTTGTGGAGTTTACACTTTCTGTGGAGAGTACCGGTCAGGAATGTCTGGAAGCAGTTGCACAGAGACTAGAACTGCGGGAGGTAAGTATTGCATTTCTGAATTCATTATAAACATGGAGCGTCTTTTTTTTTCCCTTCGAAAACCCATTCAGTGTTTTCTTGGTTTCACTTTTAAAATTATTTTGTCTTTTGGTAGATGACAAAGGGGCCAGGAAATAATTTCTTACATTAGAATTTATTAAACAAAACCAAGTAATTGTAGTTGAATAACTGTAATGAACAATATTTAGTCAAACCTTAAATTCATTCAATTGTCCTTTTAGAACTCTTCACAGAAAATAAAATTTAAACATAAATCCCTGTTGCTTCACATGCGAAATGTGCAATATACAAATTGGTTATGGCACATGACTAATTAAGTTTCACTAGTTTGTCACTGGTATGCCACAAATAGTAGTCATGCTCTGTTCCAGGAACTATGAATTGAGGCATGTCTAGTTTAATTTTGGCAGTGTTTTCTCTTAAGTTTCCAAAAGTGGGACAACTAGACCATTATGACATGACCAAGTGGATGGAAATAACTTAGTTGATTTTAATGGCTAGCTTTAAAATACCTGGCATCAAAGCCAGGGTCTAAGTGACATGACTAATAATCAATAATCAAGAAAATTTAGCATAGAATGGATAAATTAACTAAATCTGGCAGTGATTTGAATCTGTTGCAGGGCTGCATGCCTTATTTGCTTTATGAAATGAAATAAAAGTAGGAGGTAAATCAGTCACACTCATTGAATTAATCAGTTTATTAGATTTAAACTGTCTTGGAACTGTGATTTATGACTGAGCACCAGTCAGTGTTTTCCAGAAGATTGTGAATGCTGGGTATAATATAAGTATTTCTTGTCTTCTCTCCCTTAGGTGACATATTTTAGTCTATGGTATTTCAACAAGCAAAACCAGCAGAGATGGATTGACCTGGAAAAGCCATTAAAGAAGCAACTAGACAAATATGGACTGGAGCCAACAGTTTACTTTGGGGTTGTGTGTTATGTGCCAAGTGTGTCTCAGCTACAACAAGAGATAACAAGGTGAGTTTGAAAAACATTTTAAGTGAAACTGTTAGCGTTACAAATTGTCATAAAATTGCAAGGCATCCATTTTGCATGGAGGTTTTAGCCATTTCAAGTAGTAAGAAATTTTGCATGGAAATATTAAAGCAATATTCTTGATTATGAATCACAGGTTTTAAAACTGTTTTAACCAATTTAAGTGCTTGCTGTCTAAAGAAAAGTATATCTTTTATATGATATTAGATGTTTTAAAATGATATATCTACCTAAATATAATCTAGCAAATCTGCTTTTTTTAACCTAAAATAAGAAGACGCCTCCTTTTCCTACAGATACCAGTATTATCTTCAGCTGAAAAAAGACATTTTGGAAGGCCGAATACCCTGTTCCATCGAACAAGCCATTCGTTTGGCTGGTTTAGCTGTGCAAGGTAGTGTGACCTCTAGACTTCATAGCAATTCAGCATGCTTTATTAGTCTGAGGAGTGAAGATAAATCGCATGTAATCCAGTGACAGATTTTTCCTCAACTTAACATTATCATTAGAACTGTTGTACTATTGTCTTTTGTCTTGTAAGATTTGAACTCTGGCCTTACAAAATCGAACCTGAAGCTGTTGACTGTCAATCGAAGGTGGAAATCTGAGTTATTGTCCAAGTACTGTCCGTAGTACCATATCAATACTTGTGTCTGTTTCACTTGTGGGATTTCTTAATGTATTACTTGTGGGAGGGGTTGCAGAATTTTCTTTAATTGATCAAAATGTCAATGGGTCAAGTGTTGACACATTTTGTTTGATATACGGTACTTATTTTTCAAAGCATTTGGCGCAAGCTTTTGTCAGCATAAAGAATCTCAAGCACTGCTGGCAAAGATATATATGGCAGTGTGAGTTTAATGGCTTGGTGTTAACATAGCAGAAGAACTGAGATCACTCGCTATTGCAGATGGGTCTGAACTACTCTACATCAGATGTTCGGGTGAAGAATGCCATAGTTGGAATGCTCAGACACCTGGTTTTGTGCTTTTCGGTGAAGGGGCTTCTTGCAAGTTTGTTTTGTCGATTCAGTTTGAAGATGCAGCTGTATCTATTTGTGTTTATTTGTAATGCTGCTTTTTGCTTATTTAAGTACAACAGTAAGACCAATGGCTGTGGACATTTCTAGCTGCTGAGAGTTCTGGTTAAATGGTTCTGCTAACTTGTATTAGTGTTCTGCTGCTCCCTTCCAAAAGTCTCAAAGCATCTGAACATTTTTGCATGCTTTTATTTATAATAGGCCTGTGTGAATTATTGAAAACTGGGATTTTACAAACTGGGATATACTTGTTTTAGTTCAAATGTATTAAAGCAACAGTAATAAACTTCTAAAATTCTGTTCACAATCTAAAACAAAATGTATTTGAATAGGGTACTCCGAAATTATTTATGGCTTTGCTCTTCGTGGTTTCTGTGGCTCAAAGCCTCACAGATAGAACATTTACGAGTCATATTACTTTTTGGTACAGGTATTGTAGATATCTGCAGTTTTGTTGTTCATCTATAAACCACCAAAAATGTCTTCCATTTTCTTGCTTGCTTTTTTGCCCAATAATAGCGGTATTGTTTGATTTTTGTCTTGTCACCTGCCTCTCCTCTATTCTTTTTTGTGTATAAAAAACCCCCAACAATTTTCAAAACGTATTACATTTTTAAAGGAATGATATTATGAAAGAAGAATTTAAACCCTTAAAAGAGTTGAATAATAATGTAAGAAGCATGTCAAAGTGGATCCAGGAACTAAATCTTATCTTTTTGAGTGTGTATGCCCAACTTAGCTACTGTGAATGAGTCACCACCTCAAAGCCCTACCTGGTCATGTAGGTGTTACGCATTTGTAAAAATATTGACTGAATACTTACTAGGGTTGGAAAGTAGGTTAAATTATTTTTTTCTTCCTAAATTGTTTGGAACTAAAATACATGCTATAGGCCTATATGGCAATCATTTCTTTTTTTTTTTCCTTTTCATTTCCACCTAGCTGATTTTGGCGACTACAATCGCTATGAGTCCCAGGAATTTCTACAAAAGTTTGTGCTTTTTCCTATTGTAAGTATCCCTACTATCCCTATATTTGGTTTTAAGAACAAATTCTGGGTGGATCAGGAATCTCACAAGGCATGTTTCCAGCCTTTTATGTGCTGTTTACTGTTTTTCTCCTAAAGGGATGGATTCAGGATGAAAGAGTGCTGGAAGAAGCCACTCAGAAAGTGGCCTTACTGTATCAAAAATACAGGTTGGAAATCTCGAACTTGCAGTTCAAATGATTGTTCTTCATTTGTGGAAAGTTTTATATTTGGATATATTGTGTCGTCTTATTTTAAAATCTGTATGATAGAGACAAATGACTCAAGGCACTAGTAGTTGTTATAATGAGATTTATTCAGGAAAGCCAATCTCATAATTCTGTAATTTGATTTACTTTATTAGAATACCCTTGTTTAAAGTCTTGGTATGACTTATTGACTAATGTTTATTATTAATTCAGTGGTTTGGCTCTAAACAGAAAAGCAGGTGGGGATTATTCATATAATTTAGTTTAATGTAACAGAATGTAACTCAACTGTAAATGATACAATGAAAAGATAAGAGTGGCGCTTGTGGAAATACTCTCCATCTCTTTGCTTGGCTTCTCCAGAGGCCTGCCTGCCCCTGAAGCTGAGATGCTCTACATGCAGGAAGTGGAGAAGATGGAGGGCTATGGCCAGGAAAGTTTCCAAGCCAAGGTTAGAAATAAAACTGTTTATCAAGGGTTAAGATTCAATAAAATAAGGTTTGACTGAAGAGTAGGTCAGTGTTAATACTAGGTGGGATAAGAAATAGAAAAGTTTTTGGAGATTGAAATCTATTCTCAAAATTGTACTATTTAGTAATGTAGGACAAGCCTGATGCAGACCATTTAAAAAATAGCCAGGCAATTCATGCTGATCTTAAAATTAGCCGGATGTGTATCTTATGTAGTGTCTTCTCATTTCTCCCCGTCAACACAGGACAGCCAGGGCACAGATATTTTCATTGGCTCATGTCTGGAAGGCATCTTCTTCAAGCATAAGAATGACAGGCCACCTGTAATATTTAGGTAAGAGGTGATGGAATGGAAGCATAAAATAAAGTGACATCAGGGTCATTTAATGCAGTTATATGATCTGCTTCTAAATTAGTTAATTCCCCAAAAAAGTTATACATTATTTATGCAATGGTTTATTCTGTAGTTGACTTGAGCACTAATTATACCTCTGAGTTGTATTTTTACTGCAAATCTGAAAGCTGTGGCCCTTTCTATCAATGGATATATTATTCACACCTCAAGAAATTCAGTGGTTTTATTATATTCCTATATTTCTAAGCTCTGTGAATATAGCACATTTGCTTGAAAATATAGCTGTGTACATGTTATGTATTATGTATGCTTTTCTTTCTGTTTTAATTGACTGTGCAGGTGGAATGACATTTACAACATGACTCACAATAAGTCTTTCTTTGCACTTGAGCTGGCAAACAAAGAGGACACCATCCAGTTCCAGACTGTAAGTGTCCACACTTTGAAGCCATTTGTACTCATATCTACATTGAATTATTGTAAGTAAATAAACTCTGAAACAAAGAGTAACATATCTCCACATTCCCACAAGACTGTGTTGCTGTACAATTGTTAATGTTTATATCAAAAGAACCACAGTTGAAACAGCATCTTTCACTGCCTACTAAATCAACTTAGGATTTCTTTTTCAATTAATTTAGTTTCTACTGCTCAAGACTTAATTTGGTTGCAGTTAGTTTAATGTTCTAGTTATTTTTTGCTTTCTGTTCTTACAGGATGACATGGAGACTTCAAAATATGTGTGCCGAATGTGTTTGGCTCGGCACAAGTTTTATAAGATAAACAGAAGCAGTCTGTAAGTATCTCCTAGTGTGCTTTTAAACATAGTGACGGTGTTTCTCTCGAGTCGGTTTACTTCTGTCCCTTCCCTGTCTCTAGAGAGGAGTCTGAAACCCTGCCTTTTGAGGGCTCCCAGAAGTCTATTCTCACTCTTTCCTTGCCTCGCTTTCCAATCCTCTCTCGTCCTTCTGTTCCTTCTAACAAGGGGTGAGCAGACGCTGTTTCCATGGATTCTTAGCCTTTTGTCCTTGTTGAACAGATGCATAAAATTCCTTAATACCCAAAATCCTTCCAGTCTTCCTTGTCTCACTGAAATGCAGAGGTTCTGAAGTCGTAGAACCTAGTTGGAACTTCTGCTTTAGGATTTGACTGTCCCTGTTAATGTAGTCTTGGGCTTAACAATGGCATTTTAGTTCTGACTGAGACAATTTCTGATGGCACTGCTACATGTTCGAGAGATAGAAGACGTTAAGTAGTTTGAGTTTAGCTGGCAAGCCTTCATGGCACAAGGGAGAGCATCAAATCAATGGAATAGTTTCACAGTCTATTTATTTATTTATTTTAAACAGACAAACGCAGACTGCTGCTGTGAACCCAGTTAGACGACGCTCATCCACCAGAATGTCTCTGGTAAGCGCTGTAGCAACTAAACAATGTGGTTGGAATCATGCACATTTTGTTGTTGAAACGCGATACAAAGCATGGATTGATCAAACTATTTAAAGCTTGTTTTTATTTTTATTTTTGGCATGCGTTTGTAGAGGATCACCCACGACATTGTTAAAAAGCTAGTTAAGTCAAAGTACACTGTTCATCATTTTCTTTTCTTTTCAAGCCAAAACCACAAGCTTACATGATGGCTCCCCCTCCGATGCATTACAATGGCCACTACACTGAACCATACACATCCTCTCAAGGTAAAAGTCAAAAACGCTTGTGACATACCTCGATTCTATGACTAAATATAGCAGGTTTTTAAATGGCTGTCTACTTCATTACTTTGATAAAGGACTCTGTTTAATTGGGGCAACATGATTCCCAGTGCCTAATCAGACCAAAAATATTAAAACGCCAGAGGTTCTCAAGAGCTGGGATTGGAACCCCTGACATAGCCCAAGACAGGTCTTAATGGATAAGTGATTGCAGGGGGTTCTTACAACCTAATGAAGACTTAACTCCTGGAGCTCTATTCTAATATACAGCATTCAAGATTGAATGGTTGTGCATGTTGCTCTTGCCACTAGAATCCACACAGGTTATATAATGGAAAAATAGAGGGGAAGCTGACTGCCCAGTATTGATTAAACAAATGTGCCTAACGGTGGAACCTGTATTGAGAGTTTTGAAGAGTGAGTATTGCTGAAGACATTGTAAATGTGAAGTATGAACACTGCTTTTGGCCACCATGGAGACAGACATACCCTAATATTTGTGTCCTTTCTGGTGTCATGCTTTTATTTCGGTGGTGTTTAGAAAATGAAATTACAACCCAAAAATATCGTACTTTGTCTTGCAGATAATCTTTACGTGAATAATCAGAACGGCTACTTCTATCACTCCCAGACCAGTTTAGACCGGTCCCCTCATGAGTACAACGGACGGATCCGGAACGGTAGTGTGTACAGCGCCCACAGCACCAGCTCTCTAAATAATCCACAGCAGTACCTGCAGCCTTCACCCATGTCCTCAAACCCTAGCATTACAGGAAGTGACATCATGCGTGCCGACTACATCCCCTCGCACCGTCACAGCACCCTCATCCCACCCTCCTACCGTGCCACGCCAGATTATGAGACGGTCATGCGGCAAAAGAACCGTGGACCGGTGGCTGCTGAGCGCCAGAGCCACTCCATGCGGAACCTCAACATTGGCAACTCCTACGCCTACAGCAGGCCTGACCCGCTGGTATACAGCCAACCCGAAATCCGTGAGCATGCCCAAATCAGCTCGCAAGGGGCCAGTCAGTACCCCTTTCATCTCAACTACAGCTTTCACAGCCCCTCCCCATACCCCTACCCCAGCGAGCGCCGGCCTGTAGTGGGAGCTGTCAGCGTTCCGGAGCTCACCAACGTGCAGTTGCAGGCGCAGGAGTACCCCGCCCCCAACATTATGAGGACTCAGGTGTACCGCCCTCCTCCCCCATACCCCTATCCGCGGCCCGCCAACAGCACCCCTGACCTGTCACGGCACCTGTACGTGAGCAGCAGTAACCCCGACCTGATCACGCGGAGGGTGCACCACTCCGTGCAGACTTTTCAGGAGGACAGTCTGCCTGTGGCCCACTCTCTGCAGGAGGTTAGTGAGCCCCTCATCACCACCTGCCGCAGCCATATGGAGAAGCGAAACAGCATCGAAATTGCTGGCCTGACATATGGATTAGAGAGCATGAGGATTAAGGAGAGGACCATGTCAGCCTCGGCGGCCGAGGCCCCGTCTCCGCGAATGACAGCCTCAGGGTCCCAGCTTAACGTCTTCCTAGAGAGGACCAAGTCTAAGGATGGGGGCAGCAAGGAGGACTTGTGCTATGGGCATAAGAAGTCGCTTTCTGATGCCACCATGTTGGTGCACAGCAGCGGCGAAGAGGAGGAGTTTGAGGATGAAAGCGGCCGCCACACCCCTCAGTCCTTGGATGTCACTAGTGGCACTGAGCATCGTGTGGGCATGCTGGGCCTGTCCCTCCTCGAGCCTACGGCTCACTTCCCCTACGGTCAAGCCCTGGACCCCGCTCTGCCCGGCCCGATCACTTACCAGTCTCACCCACTAATCCAGGAGCAGGAGATGAGGCCTCCCTCTGGGGAGACTGAGGCCCTTTACATGCTCGTGGAAAGCCGGCCGCAATGGAGAGAGGAGAGTGTACTAGTACCCTCGGTCTCTGAAAATGACCTCAATGGCCCAGTGCGGCAGAGGTCCAAACGAGACTCTGCCAAAAAGAGGCCCATTTCAGATGTTCTGCCTGGGAAGAAGAATCCTCTGGATGGCCTGCCACCACTGGCGGTGAGTTCAGTTCTGTAACCAGCTTGTTCTGGGGGACATTACTTCTTTTTTTTGATAATGATCTGGTATATTAAGCATTTAGGTATATCTGTTATCATGAATGTTTTAAAATATTTTATTCCATTGAATGTAAAAATTTGTGATTTCATTTTTACATGCATATTATTGTTGTTTTTATTATTATTATTAAACTTTATTTTTACTTGATCATTCCATATTGACATTATATACAATATGGTATGCTTAAAAAAGCATTTTGAAAAGAGAAATGTAAAACATTTTGTCCTGGTCTGATAAATTAATCATAATGAAAATCATGAGCATGCTTGATCAGCTGTTTACTCTCTTGTGATTCACGTGGATGCCGAATTATTGTGGGGAGTTTCTGGGTGTGGGAGGTGCATACCGGTTGGCTATGCACGTAGGACAAAAGAATGTAGCTTGACAACACATGGGGATAGGCTGCATTCCAGTGGTTTCTTGACAATTGAGCAGCGGCCAGGGCTGCTTTCACTCGGTCAGCAAGGCAATGATTCTGTCTGTGGCACTGTCACATTAGGTGATGAAGAAAGGAACCAGATCCGAGTTAAAGAAGATGGGCCCTTTGAAGATGGCGGCACTGAACGGACTGACACTATCCAGAATGCCCATGCACGATGAGAGCAAGGACGAGCCTGCAAAGGCTTCCAACGATGAGAGGGTATGTCTCTGCCTATTCTATTTTTTTAATTGTATTTTGTGTAGTTTCAGATTGATTAAATGGATGATATGTATATGTATAAAAACAATGGCATGAACTTGTATAAAATAGAAGGCACGACAATGATTTTAAATAAGAACTTGTTTTAAGTCAATATGGTTTTTAAAAAACATACACAGGCTTTTGATAACTGTGTTATAGTAATTCTGCATCATTTTAACCCCTTAAGGCACCAATATTAAACAATCAAGTGTTTTCCTACTTTGTATTACTTGTATTCAAGTTTATTTATCTCACTGTATGTGCTACAAACTTGGCTGAGGGCTCAATTTGAAGAAGGCACTTGTGCTATTAAAAATGAGATTATAATATAAAAATTTAGATTTCATTGGTAATATTGACATTTTTTAAAAAGAATATTACAAGAGAATTACCAAGAAATTTAATTTTCATCTATCTTTTTTATTTCGTTTCATGGATTATCTCAGAAGCCCTTAAGATGAAAATCCACACAACTATTTGGTACATTTCTCTGTAATAACTTAATATTTAGGGGTGTCCATCTAATGTGTCCTCAAATCTCTCCTAATTTAAAAACCTTTCCAAAATGTGCAATTATTCATGTTTGTTGCCAGCGGTCTATTTTCTATGACAGACTACACATGTCGCAAAAATAAGAACTAGCCATTTCAAAACGATGAGCAGGGTAGTAATACTTAAATGTTGTTTTGCTCTCGTATTTGTGCTTACTGGAGTCGCAACACCTCGGCTTCACAGAAGAATGTTGTGTAAATGATCTTGTTGCCATCCCCCACCCGTCATCTCGTGGGGTAAAAGAAACTATTCCGAGTAAGGGGTATAAGTAATTCCGTTAGGGTATAAGTCGAATTTCATTGAACAAACCACCCAATGAAAACAGTATTTTTTTCAAAAATAAAAAAAATGCACTGTTCCAAATTATTAGGCACAACAGAGTTGCAAAACATTTTATAGGCTGTAAAGAACTGAAAATGGTCATGTGTTGAACTTGCAGCATTAGGAGGTCATATTTACTAAAATCAAGACATTTCAATCAAACACATCTTAACAGGGCAAGTTGCATGTTAACATAGGACCCCTTCTTTGATATCACCTTCACCCATTGAATTCTTGCATCCATTGAACTTGTGAGTTTATGCAGAGTTTCTGCTTGAATCTCTTCGCAGGATGTCAGAATAGCCTCCCAGAGCAAACTGCCTCCCACCCTCATAGATCTTTTGTTTGAGGATGTTCCAGAGGTTCTCAATTGGGTTGAGGTCAGGGGAGGATGGGGGCCACACCATGAGTTTCTTTCCTTTTATGCCCATAACAGCCAATGACACAGAGGTATTCTTTGCAGCATGAGATGGTGCATTGTCATGCATGAAGATGATTTTGGTATGGAATGCACGGTTCCTTTGCCGAGATCATTTTCCTACCAGCTCTCCCCCCATGATTCCGGCCCAAAACATGAATCCGCCACCTCCTTGCTGACATCGCAGCCTTATTGGGACATGGTGGCCATCCACCAACCATCCACTACTCCATCCATCTGAACCATCCAGGGTTGCACGGCACTCATCCATAAACGAGACTGTTTGAAAATTAGTCTTCATGTATTTTTGGGCCCACTGCAACTGTTTCTGCTTGTGAGCATTGGTTAGGGGTGGTCGAATAGTAGGTTTGTGCACAAAAGCCTCTGGAGGATCCTACACCTTGAGGTTCGCAGGACTCCAGAGGCACCAGCAGCTTCAAATACCCATTTGCTGCTTTGTAATGGCAGTTTAGCAGCTGCTCTCATAATCCGATGAATTTGTCTGGCAGTAACCATTATACCTTTATCTGCACGAACCCGTCTGTGCTCTGAATCGGTCACAAATGCCTAGGCAATTGTCCAAGGCATTGCACTATTTGACGCTTTTCCGCAGCAGAGACCTTTTTCTTTTCCATATTGCTTGAAACCTGTGGCCTTCTTAATGATGTGGAACATCCTTCTTAAGTAGTTTTCTTTTAATTGGGCTCACCTGGCAAGCTAATTATCACAGGTGTCTGAGATTAATTTCAGTGATCCAAAGAGCCCGGAGACACAATACCATCCATGAGTTTGATTGAAAAACGAAATATTTAATGTTTGACACTGAATTCCAATTTGCATAATAATTTGGAACGAGGTGTAAATGTAGTAAATTGACATATTCAAACAGGTAAATTTGTCTAATGCGCAGTTAGATTTGAATGAATTTCGTTGTACAAAATATGACGTATATCAATGTAAAGCTTAGCATCTGTAGATTTAGAAAATGGCAATCATTTTCAAATAAAATTGTGAGGATTATATCTGGTCTAAGAAGAGAATACGCACATATTCCTGTTCAGCATAACATTGTTCTGCTGGGACTGGCTAAGCGCAACAATGTAGATTTATAAAACCCTGCATGGATTTTCAGGAAACTTTACAGATTGTTAGAAGAGAACCACTACTACCATGAGGTCAGTCGTTCTGTTTTTACTACAGTTTAATTTGCAGAATTATGTAGAGAGAAAGCAGGTTAGGATAACTATTGACACTTCATCTACAGTGTCATTTTGATAAGGGTACGATTTTTTTTCCAAAGAAAAGGTTTGATGATTCACATTGCGCATTGAGTGAAAGGTGTAGTGTCTCTGAAAAGACTTGGTGGATTGTAAAACTGTGGGGGGGGCCCTCTCTGTGTGGTGCTAAAGCGGTAGACGCTGCAGTACTAATAAAGACAACTACATAATGTTTTGAGTGTTTTTTTCTAATCTAGTCGACCAAGATTGATTTATTTACAAACTTTTTGATCATGGGTACCGGTGTCCGTACCACTAGGGGGATTTACCCCCTTACCACTAAGATTTTGAACATTTTGAAATGTATAGCACTTCTCAGCTGAAGAGTGCTTGCTGGAAACATTCTGTTAATTTTGGTTCATACCAAATTTGGTTCATACCGTATTTTCTGTCTTAGAAATAAGTGAAAGAAAGTGCTGTGCGTGACAACACGCCGACATTAAATTAAACACAAGAACAAATTCATATGTGGGTGTCCATGTGTGTTTACTCTCTTTCTCTGGTTGATTTTAGTGTAAGGTCCTGGAGCAGTGTATGGAGCAAGGCATGGTGTTCACAGAGTACGAGCAGGTGCCAAAGAAGCGGCCCAATGCAGAGTGCTCTATTGCTCAACTGCCAGAGAGTGGGGAGAGAAACCGCTTCCAGGATGTTCTACCCTACGACGACACACGAGTGGAGCTGGTCCCCACAAAAGAGAATAACACAGGCTACATCAATGCCTCACACATTAGGGTAACTCCACCATCATTGATACATTCCCTCCCAAAAAAAGATGTGTGCACGTGCTTTTTAATTTCCATTACATCATTTACATCCATGTGGTGATATTTGTGTTTTTATCTTGTGCTGTTGGGAACGAGTGCTGTTTAAAAATTTATTTTTCTGTGTAAATGCATGCTTTTATTCTATGGTTTGTATATACACTGTAAATTTTTAAAATTGAAACAGAAGTTTCTTACTCAATA
This sequence comes from Hiodon tergisus, assembly GCA_025775045.1. Taxonomy (NCBI): domain Eukaryota; kingdom Metazoa; phylum Chordata; class Actinopteri; order Hiodontiformes; family Hiodontidae; genus Hiodon; species Hiodon tergisus. The sequence goes on from JAOVYW010002544.1 coordinate 23,356, forward strand.
TGCAGTTGTATTTGGATCTTAAGATTTTAGCAGCTACTTCTGGCTCAGTGTTTTGATTTACTTCAATAGTAATGGTTCCCCATACTGCTTGTTCCCAGGTAACTGTTGGTGGGCAGGAGTGGAGTTACATTGCTTCCCAAGGGCCACTTCCTAATACCTGTCAGGACTTTTGGCAAATGGTATGGGAACAGGGTGTGGCCATCATTGCCATGGTCACTGCCGAGGAGGTATGTAATTTTTGTCTGTTGTCCTCCATTCCGGAACCATGTGAACCATTTTCCTTAAACACGCTTCTCAAATAAGTATTTTTACATAACCATGTGTAAATAGTTCATAGAGGACAATAGTTTAATCTACTCAACCATGTTGATTATTGTCTGATCAGCAGTTTTCTATGATGTGGCGGTTCCATTTTAAAAAAAAATAAAAAGTTTTATAAAAGCCCTTTTTCATCAAAATTCTATGTTCAAATGTAACGTGACAAGGTTAGGCAATTAGTTTCCCCCAGAATGTGTCTTTTATTGTTAGATTTTGTTTTCGAGAGTTTTTCTTAGTGTTCACATAAATCCGGCCAATTTTTTTTTTTCTTTCCCCCCACTCGTTTGCTTAGATTGTGCTTTAGAATAAACAGCTGCATATTGCCTTGCAGGAAGGTGGCCGAGAGAAAAGCTTTCGTTACTGGCCACGCCTGGGTTCACGCCACAACACGGTCACCTATGGACGCTTCAAGATAACCACTCGTTTCCGAACCGACTCGGGCTGCTACGCCACCACCGGGCTGAAGATCAAGCACTTACTGACTGGCCAGGAGCGTACCGTCTGGCACCTGCAGTACACAGACTGGCCAGATCACGGTTGTCCTGAGGATTTTAAGGGCTTCCTGTGTAAGTGTTGAATTATTTATGACTCTGGACCCATACCTGAAACGCTTAGGCACCAATTATTTGTAGGTGTTAATTGTTTCACTGGTGTAGAACCATAGGTGTTTGAATGTGCAGCATTACCCCTAGTGAAACTAATGTGTGCTGTAGTGTGTGCTTAAGGGCATTTGTTGCTTAATACTTTGGTGTCGTATGTCTTGGACAACTTTTTGGGATTTGTCTCCAGACTTAATGGGTATGTTGCTCAGGATAGTGACAGCAAATGGCCATTGTGTTTTCCAGCATACCTGGAGGAAGTTCAGTCGGTGAGACGGCATACAAACGGCACCACAGACCCCAAGAACACCAACCTGCCGGTTCTTATCCATTGCAGTGCTGGAGTGGGACGGACAGGGGTGGTGATTTTGTGCGAAATCATGATCGCCTGTCTGGAACATAATGAGGTACTGGCATGTCTTTGCAATCATTTTAACTTTGTAAGCCAGAAACTTTGGCAGTTCTCAATATCATCAATTCATAAAAACTGTTTTGCTAATTGGATTAAGTTTTATGCACCCAGGGCTGTAAAGAGAAAAACGCCGTGTGAAGGGTTTAGGTCATCTGTTTAACACTTTATTTTATTGTTTTTCACAGTCCTTTTATAGAAATTGAACCAATTTATTTATAATGGTGAAATGAGGGCATGTGTTTTGTCTAAGACGGCTGAAGTAGATTTGTATTCACTAACATTGAATGTTAAACCCACTTTTTATATCATTGTAGCTAAGCGGTTCTTAGTCCCGGTTCTGTGAATCCCATTTGTGCGATGTTTTGCAATTAATATTAGTTAATGCATTTGTACTAGCAGATACTTCTTAGCAATTCTTAACTCGGACCAGAGCGACACTGAGATTTGGTTAACTGCTCTATTAAAACTAGTTAATGAAGAAACTGGTTGGGTAACAACCAACATGGCCAGTATCATAGAAGTCTAAAGTGTCAAAGTAATTTAATGTTCATATTTTGATAGATTTGTCGTGGTCTTGCACTTAGGTGTCTGAAAGTCACAAATTGTATGCCATCAGTACGGTCAGACTTTTGATATATGAGTTTTTATTTCAGAAGTCTGCAATTGTGATTTATTTAAGTATACATGTAAATGATGGGTTCAGGGCATATTGCTTATCAAAAAATGGACATAAGTCAAATCAAATGGCATTCTAATATATATATTTTTTGTTTCAGATGCTGGACGTCCCAACGGTTCTTAACATGTTACGTCAACAGCGCATGATGATGGTGCAGACCATCTCACAGTACACCTTTGTTTACAAAGTGCTTATTCAGTTTCTAAAAAATTCCAGACTCATTTAAGCCATTTTCCTCAATTTAACTTTATAGGTGATGTGGGCTTTGAAAAGCAGACAGAATAATGTCTGAGTGTTGGGAGATTGGTAAACGTCTTTATTTGACATTCAGATAAATAACAATAAGACACCAGTTATGTGGCACTATGAATTTTCAGTGGGCAGGTTTTGAGCTGTTAAAAACACTTGGAATGAGTGTGGAACTATATAAAAGAAAGTTTCTGTGCAAGGCGACGTGAACACCATGTTATCTCTTGACAGTATTATTTCGAAGTCACACTGTGGAGATTTACACTAAAATATTAAATTAAATTTTTAATCTGAAAAAAATTACCAGCACTTTGCAATATATTGCATCGTTAATTCTAAAGTTCTATATGATTGTTTAACAATATGAATTGCTGTGCAGTTTTTGTCTCCCCCTTCAATTGAAAAATAATTTTTTTAACTAGGTGGAAAGTGGTAGAGCAGGTATTATAGTAGTAATAATAATAATAATGGTTTTAGTAAGGGAGGATGTGACAGGGAATGGTCTGTTTCATGTTTTTATGTACAGAATCATTATATACAGAGTTATATTGACAGAATTATATTGACTGTTGATTATCTCCAATAAGTTTTTTTCCCCTTTATTTTTATAAAGGGAAAAAAGTATTTTTAAGTATAAAAATATAATTGGCTTCCTTAAAATATGGGTGGAATCCTGGTTGCAGCATGGTCTTACTTGATGTGAGGTGTACAATTGTATAGTTTTTTTTCCCTGTGTTCTATGCTGGTTTAGGTTCTGTTCTTTGATTGTTTTGGTGGTTTGGGCTGCCGATTAGGTTTTAGGCTCAAATATTGGACTGGCTGAGAGGAGGCAACTCGGTACCACTGATAAAAAGATTGAAATGCTTCATCAACAGAACTTCATCACTTATTACTGTACCTGTTAGTTTATTTGCTATGTGTAAGGTTTTAAAATTTGTATTATTCTTAATTTGCTGATGGTGACTAATCAAATTACAAGAGCAAAATTTTGTGATATTGGATTGGGTCCATAACAATGAAGTTTTCTTTTGTAGAAATGTTCTGTTTTTTCTGACATTGTTCTGGAAAATCTTTAAAATCTGTCAAACAAAATGAGTGATGCTTCAATGGTTTAGCATATGATGAGCAGGGGGCTGTCTGCTTGTTTTTGCTCAACCTGTTACGGTTTGTTTGCACTTGAAAAAAACAGATGAGACAATGTATAATCTTAACTAATGATGTCAATAATGCAAACTGGTGAGGTCGAAAGACGAGCACATTTGAGTGCCATGGGAACAAAATTTGAGTCCCCTGTTGGTGAACTTAACCGTGGAAAGAACTTAACAATTGTTACATCTCGATTTTATGGTTGGAATATCTACTGTAACATAACCTTGATAACGCATTTGTAAATATTCATTTGTTACAAAGTTTTCTGAAGGATGAAAAATTAAAATATTTTATGTGTTGGCAGTGTTAGCTCTGAATGTGTTATAAGCTACTGTAGTTTGGGACGCCTTAAACGATTATGCTAGGAGTTGTACATTCCATAGTAGTGTCTAATTGGTGCTGAATTAACTATTGTGTTCTAGGTTTATTATACATGCATATTTCGTGGGTTCTTAAGTAGAAACCTACTTTTCCCCTTTATCGGCCAAACTTAGACTGAGCATCAAAGCCTGTCAATTTCTATAAAAGGCTACTTTACTGGAAACAAGTGTCATGGTTTTGAAAATTGATTTACTGAGGAATGATGGTGAGGAATGAATGGTAAGCTTGATCACAAGTGGGTTTGACATAGCATTCAAAGTTAAGTTCATGTTACTAATGGCATTTTGTGTTTTTTATTTGCAGTGTAAGAAACAATGCAGTTCTGTTTATTACTCTAATTTTTTTTGTTGAACTTCTTAGTTTTGGGCAGAGAAAATTATAATTATTAATCATAAAATACAAAAGAAACAAATTGACTGAGATAGCATAATGTATTACAGACAAGATCCTCACATTTAAAATTCTAAGAGAGATTAACTTCATTTACTGGTTTTATCTTGTGCATGAAGGAAAGAATTTGAATATTTAAGGAAGGATGTGTTGTAGGAGACAATCATTATGAATGCTATTTGATGTTTTTTTATTGTATGTTTACTTTAAATGTGTACTGTAAATAGTTTCTTAAATATTTAAAAAAAAACATTGAATTGTAATGCCACATTCTGTGTATGATAGCTCAATATGGGCCTGAAAGACTGACAAGGCTGTTCATATAATATAAAAATTTGCCTTTCTGCATCTACAACTGTCTAGCACACCAATGTGCAGTACCAAGTGACATAGCCCTTCAGTACACGTACATGTTAATAACAAGGGGGTCTTGGTTAACAGGTCAGGATTGTGACTAATTGTTCTATCCCACCCAGCCTTGATGGTTGGGTCTTGACAAAGAGCAACACATAATTGAATAATATATCTCCATAGTCACTTTGTCAAACACTTGACATTTTTATTTGAAGTAAATTATTTGGTAATTAAAATGGTTGGAAATTTCACTGGATTCATGAAAAGTAAGTAGTTTTCCTCGAAAAATCAAGGAAATCAATACTAGGAAATCAACTTTTTTTTTTTGTCTTGGTCCATTAGTAAATGAAATATGTCAGCTTTAAAAGTGGTGTATTTTCACCTTATCAATGTAACAAGTTAAGCATTGAAGGAGGTTAGTGTTAAATACCTGATATTGCAAACATTACTTCATAATTACTCTAGATTAACTAGAGTATTAATGAATGTATTGTGCTGAAAGATAATTTTTTTTAAAAAGTGGAATTTGACGGTGAAAGTCAAATTCACTGTCAGAAATTGCAGATCAACAAAAATAGGGTTAGATGTTGCAGAAATTATTCCCTTAACCCAGATTAATAAAATGGATGACAGTGATGATTACTGGTCTTTAGATCATGTCTATGGAAAGAGGCATTTTGATTTTGTGTTAATCCTGCTTTCATATGATGATGATTACACTCTGGATAATGTATTGTAGATTTGATCTCTGCAATGTTCTGTTATAACCTCATTGTACAGTTTGTAAAGTCTAAGGCTTTGAATCCTCATGGACACATTTGTAAAGCAATATATGATTTATAAAGCTCATGTACAAATTGTATTTAATAAGCAACAACAAATATTTAGAGGAGTCTTTTTTTCCCCCCCAGCAATAAATATTTGAAATAAGTCTTAAGGGCTGTTTTTATTTTACAGATTAAATGTAGTGCAAATGTTTATCAATCAACTCAAAGCAGATAACTTGGATCATTTAAAATGCTTAAATGATAGTATATCTTTATAGTATAAATGAGTTATAAATTAATGATATATAACTTGAAGGGATGAGGTTTCTTTTTTGAACCCCCGGAACCCATCCATCCGCCTGATAAACTAAATTCTCAACAGGATTAAAGAGCCTGCAATTATTCATGAAGCCTTTGTTAGAGTGGCATATATGCAGAAAAGGGTCTAAAAAGTCTTATATGATTTCCATATTGCATAACATATACTATAAAATATTCAATTTAACACAGATGGTATACTTGATTATATTGTACAAGGATCTTCAACTTTTAACCAGACAATGCATTGACAACGCATTGTCATTGGAGGTGCGTTTACTTGCACTGATCATATTTAATGGCAATAGGGTATTCTGAGTCTTTAATCTCTGCTCCAGCCAGCTTTGCAAAGGTATGTTGGGTGCTTTTTAGGCTCCAGGTCACGTTCCCAATTCATCAGCAAAGGAAGAGCATCCTTTGTTCTTAGGATAAATACTGATATAAGAAACATTGTCGCCAATGAACAAAGCTTCAGCAATCTGCTTCTTTAAGTGTTCTAATCTCTCCTGGAACACCTGAATACAGATGCCTTATCTACAATATACATGCAGTCAGACTAAGTTAAACTGAATAAGAACATTTTCTACAAATCATCCTGTTCATTTTAAAATCTGACCGAGTAGTAGCACTTAATGATAAATTAGGTAAATGTCCATCCCATGAAGCCATAGCAGAAAAAAAAAAACTTGTTAATTCGGACATTTTCTCACTTTTCACTAAATGGCATTTAAAAATCAGACATGAACTTCAGTTGTTAAGCTACTAAAATTAATGTTAAAACTTGTGTGTAAAATTAAATTTTGCAAAACTATTAGATGTGTTGTCAATACTTAAGACAAAAGTTTTTTTTTTTTTTTAATGGCATGCATTCATTTGAGCTTTTCTCACAACCCCAAATTTAGTGAGTATTTTGAGGTACATTTACTAGTATTGATTTTCCACATATCTAAATGGTATTAAAATTATAAACCACTCCCAAATTTTCTATTTGCAAATTATATATTATACTTCTGTGGCATTATCAATGCACCTTTCTAAAAAAATGTTAATGGTTATGCACATGTATTGGAAATATTACAAATGAATGAAGGGATATTTGAAGTTTCCTCTCTGGTAAAAACCTACCATTTCCAAATGCTATTGTGATGGTCCCCAATTCAACCACCCTGGTGTTCACTTGCCCTAGCCAGCGATCGGGTCGTCAAAAAACACGAGAAATAATTAGCTCAAGCCCTGCTACACTTATTTCAAATACAACTCAACACATTTAAATGTTAAGTGGTAATGTAAAAGTTATTTTTCATTACCAACTTTTTCCACTTAAAACAGTATTAATGTACGCATTTAAAGTGACTTGGCAATAGAACAATCATGTTTTCCATTAACAACGACAAATGTAGCAGTAAACCCATAAAAGGAAAATTTTTATCTAAATATCAAAGAGTAATTATAATTTTGTATACACCGTATTTTCTTTAGAGAAGTTAAGCAGTGAAAGCCAGCTTGGAAGATCTGGGTGAAAAAACCCCATTATTTTCTTGACAATATGACGATTTTTCACCATTTAAAATACTACAGGCAAGGCAAATCAGGGATTGGCAGCTACTCAGCGTTTAAGCCATGCTACCAGACAGACATGCAAATTATCAATACACGTCTGAGTCAGATGAACAAATGTTGGCAAATTATCCTGAATCAAAAATATTGTAAATCAAAATCTACCTCTATTTTTTCATGGTAACCAACTAAAATTGTTGACTTTCAATTATCTTTTAATGAAGAATACTGAAAAAAATGTTCATAACTATTTAAAACGATAATGGTTTCCTCCTCCTCTACCTCTACCTCTACCTCTACCTCTACCTCTACCTCCCCCTCCCCCTCCCCCATCCTGCCTCTTCTGCCAAGAGGGCATCTCAATTTCTTTTGGACGCCCGCCTCGATCAGGAACGCTGCCCATCAAGATCTGTCAGGGAGAGAAAAGAGGCTTCAGTTAACTTTTTTCTGAGCTACATAATTGTTGTGGTATCAAGGCCATCTTTCTTCAGCAATGTAGACGACCCCCTACCTTGTTAATGGCACATGCAGTCTTCGCTCGACTCAACCCGCTGCTCGTCTTCTCCACATTGCAAACATCCTCTCTTGCAGCAAGCAAGTGAGCAAGACTTATTGATGACTTATACATCAATAAATATCTCTTGGGTTGATAGGCTTTAGCCATACTGTCTATTTGTTCCTATAAAAGAAAAGAGTGCTGGCCTGAATTTTTCCTTAAAAGCACAACAAAAAGTTAACTCAAGTGATAGCCTAATTACCAAATTCATTTTAAATCCTTATGTAGAAAGATTTGGTTTAGTTTAAATTTGGTTTAGTTTAAAAAAACAAAATCAGAAGTAGTTCCAAAATAAAGGCCCATATCGAGAAACTTTCTATAGTCGATCCAAATCCATTTTACCGCTAGAATATACACTGTGTCCAATTAATCAGGTACACCTCTCCATTCACGTGTCACGTGACTCTGGTGAGTGATCCAAGTGTGGTCAGCATGGACCAACATCCCCATTGAACGTTTCCGACCCGAGAACTCATGTGGCTACGGCTTGCTAGGTAAAGCAGACAAAGAGATTGAGGTATTAAGTTACTGTTCGGTTGAAGGTTATAATGGCCAAAATGAGTGACCCAACTGAGTGCGGTATGATAGTCAGTGCTAGGCACACTGGTTCCAACATCTCAAACTGGCCGCCCTCCTACGCTATTAAAAAAACAACAGCGTCTAGGGGAGGGCCGCCCAAACTTTGGTCCGTGGTTGTACTTGACTTGAGTACAAATACAAAGCACATTTAAAAAAAAAAATTATACTTATTTTTAAGTTTTGGGATTGGAAGTATATAACAAAAATTACATCTGCTTGCTTCCGCTTTGAAAATGGACGACAAAAGTGTTTTTTTGTGAATGAGTGAGGTTTGTGATGAGTGAATCTTAACATAGCCGTTGTCAGAGTCCGCAAGATCGCGCTGCGCATATGTGCATTGTGAGCGAGGGTATGAGTTTCAAAATTGACAGTGGTTGGTCAAAAAGAAGAAAGTGGAGTATAGAAAAGAAGCAATTTCAAGACAAATGGGGTGAGAGCTACTTTTTTTAAAACCGAAGTTAAAGAAAGAGCTGTTTGTTTAATATGCCAAGAAGCCATTGCTGAAATAAAGGAGTATAATGTTAGATGACATTACGAAACAAAACATGCATCGTCATACTGCATATATACAAGCCTCGCACAAAATGAGAAAGCAAGTGATCTGAAAAAAGTTACGTGTCCAACAAGATGAGCTTACTAGGGGATCGCAAGTGAAAGAATGCCCAACATTGGCTGCTATAACAATACTGCAACTTATATTAAAATGCTGATGCTGATTGTGTGCGTGTGTTTTAAAAAAATACCGGTTTATGTAGTTTACATAGTAAAATAAAAACTTAAGAAATATAGTTAAGTTATATAGTTTTAGTAATTTAGGTGAAGGTGGATAGATCCCTAGATAAGTTGTGACGTGATCATTGCACATAACATGAATGAAACGTAACCTCAGTGAACAATGAGACTTTTATAAAAAAATAACTACCATGTTACACAGCTTGGATTTATTAATCATTTTAAAACATTTTTTTGGTTAGCAGTGGGACGTGTCAGAAATTTCCCAATGATTGATTTCAAGCACGTTAAGTGTTTTAGAATGCCCTATGAAGTTTGGAGATAAGGGTGACAGAGAGTAATTGGGTATGAATTAATTGTCTATTTTACTTTGTTAACAGGCTCCCCAGGATTAAAAAAGATGGAGCAACATACTGCAACAACGTCAGTACGAGCAGGGACAGAGGCACAGCATCACAGCACTAACTGGGAATACGGCTAAAAGACATTGGGGATTATAAGTATATCTGTTATTTGTATCTTTGTTATTTAAGTATCTTGCAGTAGCAGTAATCCAATGTTATTGGCCTGAGCAAGCTCGAAAAGTATTTGGCCCTCCGACTTCAGTCTAACCTGGTAAATGGCCCGCAAGGTATTCAAGTTTGGGCACCTTTGATCTAGGGTTTACAGAGAGCGGTACCAAAAACAAGCGGTGGCTCGACCTGGTTCGACAAATCCCGGTTGCTGTCGCATCATGCCAATGGCAGGAGTCAGGATTAGGTGCAAGATTGATTAGCAAAATTAGCCCATGGACCAATCCTGCCCAGTGTCAATGGTATAGACTTATGGTAGTGGTTTAATGGTGTGGGGAATGTTTTCCTGGCACATTAGGTCCCTTGATACAAGTTGAGCAACCTTTGAACACCACAGTATATCTGGACATTGTTTCAGACCAGGTGAATCCCTTCATGGCTACAATTTACATGGATGGATGCATGAATGCTTCCAGCAGAATTATCCATCATGTCACAAAGCACATATTGTCTCAGAATGGTTCCAGACTACGGCAGCAAGTTCAGTTTACTTGAGTGGTCTGCAGAGTCCCTAGGTCTCAACCCAATAGAAGATCTTTGGGGTGAGATAAAAGGCTCCGTTTGCGGCACGAATTTACCACCGTCCAATCTGCAACTACTGCATAATTTGACTGAAACATGGACCAACATTGCTGAATAAACTGGCCACTGAGTATATAAAGCTTGCACACATCACAATATACATAGACTGATTGCCATAATGCTGTTGAGAATTGCACTGGATCTGAATTATTCAAAACACGAAAAAGGTTCTCTGAATATTTTCTGCAGCAATAAAAGCATCTAATGTTTCGACCATGCAAAAAAACACCATGAACTTACAAAAATCACCACCAAAAGACACATAACACATATCTGACGGTGCAGTACAACCTTTGCTCTCTCTGACCAGCTGAAAGACTGCACAGTGACATCCAAACGCTTGATCAACATCCTCCTTCGGCACTCATACTCGACGGAGAGAACCGAGTTGATCTTCTCCAGCCTCTGCTGTGGATGTACAAAAGCACAATGACCAAAGGTGGAATAAAGTGGTTACCCAATCCTGGTTCCCCACTGTGTATGCTGCTTTTTGTCCCAACTTTTATATTAAATTAATTCGGGTAGACTGAATCATCCATTCAAAATTGGCCTCTGCATAATCTGCTTTGAGTTTATGACAAACATGTTGTTATAGGTGTGTATAAAAAATAAAAATAATAAATTGTACCCTGAGAAAGGTACTACCATTTACAAGCTGATGAGACGTCGTCAGTTACAGTTGCAAGAAAGTGAACTCTTGAATTTAATAACTTGTGGATCCTCCATTAGCAGCAACAATCTCCACCAAACATTTCCTGTAGCTGCTTATAAGACTTGCACAACGGCCCTCTTCAGGTCATGCCAAAGCATTTCAATTGGGTTAAGGTCAGGACTCTGACTTGTCCATTCCAAAACAGGAATCTTCTTCCTTTTCTGGCATTCTTTAGTTGATCTACTGGTGTGCTTTGTGTCACTGTCGTGTTGCATCACCCAACCACTCTTAAGCTTGAGGCCATGGACTGCTGCCCTAACATTATCCTGTAAAATTATAAACTTTTGAATACATTTCTCCCTCAATGATTGCAAGGCATTCAGGCCCTGAGGCACCAAAGCTACCCCAAACCAGGATGTGCCCTCCATGCTTCACAGTTGAGATGAGGTTTTGGTGTTGGTGTGAGTGCCCCTTTTCCTCCACACATAGCAATGTGCATTTTTGCCCACAGCACATTTTCCACATGCAGTGGTTTCCTTTTTGGTGTCCTTCCATCAACACAATTCTTGTTCAGTTTCGAACCATTCTGAACTCACAGAAACTACTTGAACCCAAGTACACCCCTCTACAGTCCGGAGAAGTCTTAAGAGGCCTTCATGGAAGAATAGCTGCCAATGACATGGCCTCCATAGAGCCGTGATATCAACATTATGGAGGCTACCTGGGATTCTCTAGACAGAAGTAAGAGAGACAGCCAAAGTCTTGTAGAAGAACTGTGAAAAGTTCTCCAAGATGCTTGGAACAATCCATCAGCCGATTTTCTCATAAAACTGCACAACAGTGTACTCAAGAGAATTGATGCAGTTTTAAAGGGAAAAGGCAGTCATCCTAAATATTTATATTTTTTTGTTTTTCCACCTCTATAGTGTTTTTTTTATTTTCAAAATAAGAATCTTCACTTAACCCGTTTTGTGCCTAAGACTTCTGCACAGTACTGTAGCTTCCAAAACATTAAATCCAGTCATAATTCTTACACTTATTACCGCATTATATATGCTTACCCACTGATCACCGTTTGGGGAACACTTCAGCACTGGTTTGCCTATGTGCTCCTTTGGAAGGTCTTTAAGCACACAGTTTATCTACAAGCACAGTCAGGAACAAAATGGTAGCATTCATGGCATAATATAGGATAAATTGTTCTAGCTTCACAGGTGTCTAAAGAAATTTGAATAAATCAGGTTAAATTTATATTTGAAACATTTTACATATAGCATGGTTTGATCGTTTGATCATTACACCAAGTTTTATTTTTTACTTTAACTTAAATATGTAACATTTCATTAATAAAATTAAGACAATTATGAACTTCATTATAAAGGCTTCAACTGAAAACCAGTAATTATGTACCTTGCTCCCAATGATGGAGAACCACTCAGCAGCTAGACAGGTTTTTGGTTCAGGTAGCTTCAACGTTCGGCAAATGGCTTTGAGATTAGATGTGGCTGAACTCTCCTGTTCATTGTCTTGCAACTGTTTGCTCTGCACTATATATGCAGCTTGAAGCTCAGAACTTAAATACACTGTCCGTAAAAAAAGAGCGGATAACTCAAGCGGAATCTCAGATCACAGCTGTCAAATACAAGTTTCGAGGTCTACCAATTCCGTATCATTACGTCACGATAACCGCATGCTTGTAATAATAAACAAGGAACTGTTATTCATACTTACAAATAAGTTTAAGGCAGTTTTCTTTATTTTGCAGTGTTTCCTGCAGATTCTCCGAGACAAGCGCTGCATAAGGGCAGAACATCTCTTTCAGTAACCTGCTTATCTCGAACTGAAGTCCGTCGGAACCTTCTACACACCGAATAGGAAACAAAATTAAATACCCGTCATGCCGGATATATTTTCCCGTCCTAATTTTATTTTGTGCTTTAATAACGACAAATGACTTTTAAGTAAAAATATTGCGTAGACTTGCTTGCGTCGACGGACGTGTAGTGTTCCAAACCGCTTAGCAGGTTGAGTCGCGACGTCAACCACAGACACAGATTAACGTACTCGGGGGAAGTGAAACCACATTCGGACGCTTTTACAAGTACCGGTTCATCCATTAAAGGTCCGCTGTATCTGTGCATGATAATAAAACAGCCAAGTACGTTATCTTGCTCAGATAAAACGAACCGACGAGCTACAAAACAAAGGCTATGCAGGGGTCCAACCGATCACTGCATCTGTCATCGTAAGGGAAAGATTTAAGAAAATATGTTTTTTAGGGAAAAAAAACTGATTTCAGATGTGTGAATCTGTTCTAGTTATGTAGTTCAACTAATGTAGTTGAAGCACGTTGTATCAGCGTGTTCTACACACTTGATTCTTTTAGTAAACTAAAAACACCATAGATTAGGTCAAGAACTGAACGTTCTTTGACTTGGCTTCTTACCCGAGTTGTTCCAATGTATCCAAAATATCACATTCCATTGTTGAATATAATTTTACATATATAATTTCTGAAAATACCCGACCTTGGTGGAGTTTGTTTTACTCTGAATGAGCAGCGGTAGATGACGTTACTTATAAAATAATCCGACGTAAACCACTCCTATTTTAAAAATAGTTCCGACAAAAAAACATGTTACAGCAACACCACCACACATGGTAATATTATTATTATTATTATTATTATTATTACTTTATTAGAGGTAAAATATGAAGAATGATTACAGAATACTATGTTGCAAGTATATGACAAACAGTTCTTTCATAATTCAACATATCGAGCCATTTCTATAAAATATTACTATATTAATATATAACCACTCCTGGATGTTTTAAGAATTCCACAATTCACTCCATGTGGAATTACCTAATTCCGCGGAATTTTCCGGGATTATCTCTCGCAAAATGATAATAATAATAATTAAAAAACACATTTGAGCTCGGACAAGTAGTAGTGTATCAAATAGCCTAAATGTTTCCCAGGGTAGCCTGGTCATAACTATTGTAGCGGGGATGGCTAGGTGCGCTTTCCCCTACCAATGGGAAATAGCTATCCCCGCGGGGGCTGCCGGGAAGCCTCACTTCCCGGACATAGAAACCTGTAAATAGTCTGTTTTAAGTGTCGGTTGTGTTTGGCGAAAATGTTGAGTTGTTTGTCTTTATCCAACCTATTGTTTGTAAGAGGTTATGTTCCCTCACCGCAATCGTGTTTGTTATGGCGAGTGAGGGCTATCGTGGTGTTTCTGTGTGTTCGCCAGTTCTTTTCACTGTCAGTTCCACCTTTCTAAAGGTAGTTGTAAGCGCATATGCGAAACAGAGAGCATTCTTTCCTGTGAAACAGTGTCCGTCTCGTGCTTGAAACCACGCAGAGAAGTAGCTCTCCCGTAAAACGCTACACCATCTTACAGAATGCTAATTAACCCGGAGTTCACTCGATCGGTTATACTGTAGCCAAATCAAAAGTTTGGCCACCCGCTAATTTGTTTGTTTTCATGAGTTCAGATTTCATTCACTTGAACAAAATACATAGATTTTCCTTTAAAAAAAAAAAAAAAAACCCTTGAGCTTGATCGTAATTTCCAAAGTTCGCCCGGTCACATATTTATTGCATGTAAATGTAGTAATATTTACAAACGGATTCTGTGATTTTGGTAAGAAAATAAATGGCAGAATTTTCTGCAAAATTCCGTAGGGAATGACAATTACGTCCATGTTTCTCTTGAACGATGTTTAAGTTTCAGTTTAGGTAAGGCTGTTTTAGTAAGCTAAAATACTTCCCTTATCTGCATTTTACAGCATTTTATCCATCTAATGGGAATATTGTAGACATTATGTTACCAGGTTTATATGACTGGAACCGATCCCCCATCTAAGTATATTTTACATGATGATTTAGGGAAAGACAAGAATATTAAAATTGAATTAATTAGCAGAGGTCCAGTGAAATGTCAGATTTTTCATAAATAAGAAAAATTTAAAGACAATTAAAATTCACCATTTTATTATGATAATGTTATTTTATATGTAAAATTACAAGTTTATTGTGTAACATAAAAACAGTTACAAACATATAAGCGTATTTACATGATATACTTAAGAAAAGTAACAAGCTACATCTGTATATGTATAAAGAAATACAACTATGACATGAGTTATTGAACTACAAATTGTACATCATATACTTGGCATTTTTAAACCATAAAAATACCTTAAATATACATAAACAAATGTAAACCAGAACAAGAGTCGTTTAGGTTTAATGGTAACTATAGTAAATGTGAGGCACTTTCTTGAGGTCGTCGGGTGTGAAGCAAATGGCACCAAAAAATCAAAAGGTACACAAAAAACAGGCAGTGTTTACAGAGAAACAATCAGAGTACCATATATACTACAGTTTCAAACACAAATGTTGTTCACTATTTAGATCTAATCACATCAGAATTACATCAAGCCCTGTAAGACTAAAAAGCCTACATACTGTTTATCAGTGCACCAAAGCAAAGAAATAAAGTAACCACTCAGCTGCTGAGAAACGTTAACCATATGCCAAATAAACATTTATTTAGTCATTTTTATTACCTTGACAAAAATACATCTTTATGCATTCCAAATATATGCTTTTTTCCCATAGAATGAAAAATACTAGCAGCAAAAGTGGTCAAGAACTGAAGTTGTACATATGTGTTAACAGACGGGTAAAAATAATATATTAAAGCAGACACTTTGCATATAAGATTGTGTACATATAAAGGTGTTTTACTATGCTGGTTAATACAGAAATAAAATTAATTCAGTAATTTTTTAAAAATACGTATACCAATTTCCCTACGTTTTGCTTGTCAGCCAGCAAGTTTTAATAAGGTTAATCCAAACTTGGTTCAGCTTGCAATGTGCAAAACAGTCAAATTGGGGAAACAAAAAAAAAGAAAAGAACTTGGACGCAAATGCACTCTCACAATGTATCTCTAGACCTATTTTTTACACTGAGGACTATATGTTGTTTCAACAGTCAAAAGTATTTTTCTTAAAATAAAAGAAGTGATTGTTTCTAGCAGCTTCAGATTTTAAAGTGGACTGCCAGCACTGTGCCCCATTAGCCCTCTTTAGCTGTATTTTCTCAATACAAAACTAGTAAGAATTTTTATTAACAGCTGAATTGCCATTTCCATCATGTATACCTTCTACTTTTCAATGTGAAATAATACTTTAAGGTGACATATATACATAATGCTGTCAATTTAAGATACAGTAAATGCCGACAGCTGATAGTTCTTTTTTTAATTTAGGATGGAAAAAGTATTACATAGCATAACTTATTTACAAATGAGTTTGGTACCTGGGCTAATATCCATATATTACATAAAAGTGTCCTATTAGCAATTCAGTGTGGAAATAAAATTCAGTGTGAAAAGTTGCATAGAATGTTTAATAATAATAAAACAAAGTTACCACCAGTTTGGATTGAGATTTAAGAGTTGTGTTTTGGATGTTTTCCCATCCACTCTTTTTACATAGTCTGTAGCAAAGATATTTTTGAAATCTTTCAAAACCACAGGCCTTTGAAACAACAACTACTATGTCATGCTCTTGGCCTTAATATAAAAGTGGACAAAATACATTGCCGTACATTGCTTAGCTGTGTGCTTATTATAATAATAATTAAATGTATTATTTTAAACTTATTTAATAATGCAATGTAAAACTGTTGTCCAAAAACTATTTATGTGGTAATTTAGCAACCCCATTCAACTTAATGATGTGTAATTGATATGGTGGCAAGTTATCAGTAGAATAAATCTATTGCCTGCGAATTAGTTTGTGAGTACTTAAAATGTGACATTTGCAATAGGTTTACAGATACGTATGCATAAATGTGTACATGTAACTTTCACAAATATGTCCACAAATACAATGATGTGTATGAAAATGTCTATGATCATTTATGCAACAACCCTTCCAAAGACCTGGAGAACTACCTAATGCAATTTGCTACAATTTTTTTTTTCTTAAAGGACCGGGTGTACACATACTTACAAACTTGGAATGAAATGTGAAATTTAATGCAGACAGCTGCATTAACAAACAAACAAACATTTTTGCCAATTTAGTTACTGAGCTGTAACCAAAGTTCGGAAACAAGTGCTTTCCAGGTGGGATTTTCAATGCAGTCTAATATTTATGATTATTTAAAGACCAACAATGACATTTAACCAATGTAAGTGCCTTGTTGCCATGAAAGGCTCTGAACGGACCAATTCAATCAATCTAAAAGAAAAACTTGCTGGTAGAGCAAAATTTCAGCTTTAATTTTAAAAACAACACTCTAAAGAAATACATTTTCCTTGCAAAGCAGACAAAAGGGATTGATAAACATGGATTGATAAACATTACCTAGCATTTTGGAATATTGGTTGTGAGAATAAAAATTGTCACAAAAACCCCATATTTATAGAATCTAAACCTTGATGTTGGAATGCAAAAATTTGGTCTAAGGTAACTTTCCGAAATAAGAAAGTGATTTGAACATAATTTTCAACGATGTGGGGGAAAAAAATCTAAATGTACCTTTAAAACGATTCTGAAGTTAATGAAAATAGAAATGAGGAAGTGTTTCCAGCACTTTTTATTCACTGTTATGGTCAAGTGTTACTTGTAAGAGGGGAGAAAGGCAACAACCCATATCTAGTGCACTCTTTTGTTGTATTAATTACGCGGTCAGCAAAAGCTAGTGTCATTAAGGAAAGGCCACAGCTACCAACTGCACAAAAGAAAAGCAAGAACATATCCCTTTTAGCCAACTTGTACAGCATATTCTTGGTTCGCATAGTGTGTGTGTGTGTGTTTTTCTGTTTTCTGTGTTTTTTTTTTGCCATCTGAACAAAAGTTCCTTCACAAAGTTATACCCTACGTGTAAAAAGTCTGGCATGGTGGCCTGGTTTTAGTTGCGCGTTTTAGTTACATCTCACTTGTCTGTTACCTGGACACTTCTCCTAACATCAAACTCAGCAACGCTGCTCCCTATAGCCAAAAAGGTAAGAGCCAATGTTGTTCTGCCGCTGGTCGTAAAAACAAATGTAAAGACTCCACGGTAGAGGTCACCACCTGGAGTTGGGAGGAATAAAAGGCTGTGCTGGCTCCAGCGGCTCAACCAGCTGCTTTGTGCTTACCCCCGCAACAGCGGCAGGCCTGCCCGCAGTGATGGCAGGCACGGAGGGGCAGGTAACAGCACATGCATGGGGCGAGGAAGGAGAGTGCCACCAGGGCCAGCCAGCGCAGGCAGAACTGCTCGTCACCAGTATCGCAGGAGCAGGGATCAGTGAAGTCGCCTTCCGAGTCGGACATGCAGTGGTAGAGCATGCTTTCGGCACACAGCATGCAGCTAACTTTGTAGATGCACTGGCTGATGGGATCGGGCGCATCCGGGCATTGGCCCCGCCAGTTGTCATTGTGGTTGAACATCTCCCGGCAGTAGACACAGCGCGAGCGCTCCCCATCCTGGCGCCGGCGCGGCTGGGCCTTGATGCAGTCGTTGTCGGCAAGGGGCTCGGGGCACTCAGGGTACAGAAACTCGTCGCAATTCTTGGAATCCATTTTGCAGAAGAGTGTGGGGAAGTCGGGGTCCTCGCCATCAAGGTCCTGCTTCCACATGACGGGATGACGGTAGTCCTCGTACCCTCGGATGAGAACATCCTTTCGAGGGTTGATGCGCACAATCTCCTCATCGTCCACATGAAAGCTCACGTGTCGGGTTGGCTTGAACAAGACCTGCTACAGGAAACACACAGAGAGACAAGATTTACAGATTTACACTGTCTGCAAGCAACTCAAAAATACAGATAAACTCAAATATAAGGAATTCAATCTCTCTCTCATACACACACAAATTGTATGCTTTATTGCTTTTAATAATTTGACAGAAAGCCTCTTAAGTTTATTCTTTAATTTAACTCCCAGTGCCGGCCAGCAGAGGATGGGCTCCCCCATTAAGCCGGGTTTCTTCCTGCAAGCCTAGGGAGTTTTTCCTTGCCACCGGAATGCTTTTGGGGGGTCAGGCCTGGGACATACTGTATCTTTCTCTATGTAAAGCGTCTGTGACATGGCAACA
Organism: Hiodon tergisus; assembly: GCA_025775045.1. Lineage (NCBI taxonomy): Eukaryota > Metazoa > Chordata > Actinopteri > Hiodontiformes > Hiodontidae > Hiodon > Hiodon tergisus. The sequence goes on from JAOVYW010002544.1 coordinate 42,309, forward strand.
TATGAAAAGCGCTGTATAAAAATAAAATTGATTGATTGATTTAAAAAGTAGAAGTGACACCCAAAATGCAGTTTATTTTTCGCTCTTTCCTGGTAGTCTTAATGGTAAATAAAAGCCATAGCCTTGCACGGAAACATGCATTCACAGTCGACCAGTTAGTTGGTTGCATTTGGTTGGTTAGAACTTGTGTTATAACATCATCATTTAATTTTTCTTTGCTGATATTTAATATAATTGATAATTGATATTCAGCTAATTGACTTAACTGAATGATTTATTCCTGTGAAACTCCAACAACAGATGGGACATTTACATAAAAGAATAAGAATAAAAACATTCAAGGAATTTTCTCATTGGAATACTAGAATACTTTTCATCTCATTTTGTTGAGTAGAACAGAACTGTGTGAAAACTAAATTCCCAGGGATAATTGGTTCCGAAGTTTATAAACTTCATTGAATGTCACAGGATAAACATAGACGAAACAAGAGGGCACACCTGGGGAGCCAGGTAGTGACAGTTAGTTGAAGGAAATTCATCAAAGGGCTGAGCACGTATGTAGCAGCCTCGGCTTAGCTCACTGTCTACCACACTGATGTACGGGTAGAAGGGTTTCTTCACCGGTGTGCAAATAGACAGGGGTTCTGGATTTGCCTGTAAAAAAAGCAAAGACAACATATAACATAGTTTTGGTGCTCTGTATATGCAACACATCACTACATTAAAGTGAACTAGAATTGAACTATAATAAATATTTATAACAGGTCTATAGATTACCATAAATACCCCTCATATTCACCACCTTTAATGTTAACAGAATCTAAAACTAGATGAAACCTAATATTTTCAATACATTTTAAAAGAATGTGCATTCTGTATCCACAAGAGGGAGCCTCTTGTCCAATTTATATAAATTCGTCTTACTTCAGCACTCATCAAATATGGGACTTATAGTGCTTAGAATTGCCATGAGGTATAAATCTATTACTAACATTTTTTAGAAATCCATAATTTCTGAAGATCCCAATTTTCTTTAAAAAAAAATGACTAAGCTTACATTCCAGCACATACACATAAGTGAAGCTGTTGGAGCCATTTACTAACTACGCTGTTGGACATTATACTTCACTTCAGGCCTTTATGCTGTATGATTGGTAAATCAGACTTGAGTGTGCCAAACTCAAGTCTGAGTATGTAAGGACAATGTAAGGACAATGCACGGCCCAAGATACATTGACTGGTAACGTGGGATTGACCCTAAGCTGAGTTTAGAAACCTAAAACCATTACACAGACAGCAAAACGACACACCAATGTGCCATGTACCAACAGGAGCCCGGACGAGGACAAAGGCCAGTGACATCCATGTTGCCTGATTCGACAACAAAGCAACACTGCAGGTGGCAGTGACAGCGCTGAGATCACCATTGGTACTCACACTAATGTGTACACACTGCAATCAGAGAAATATTTTATATTTATTCACATATTATTTAAACATCTTACGTGGTAAAAACTTTTTTTTCCCAACACACTGAAAAGTTAACTTGTAATACTGACAACTCTCTAGAAAATACGCTAAAAGAAAATAACGGTCTCTGTGACAAATAGGTCAGGCAGTTTAAGTACCAAGCATATGGTGGTGAGGGCCAAGACATTTACCTCAACAGAAGCCCAATGCTTCTTAGTAGGGTTTTCACGATACCTCTTTGATACCACCCAAAAAAACAATAGGGGAAAAAAAAATCCTTTAACAAAGGTAAACGATCGTGACTCTAGGTGCAGTAAACACAATTTGCATATTATCACAAAATTATTAAATTAATAAATACTGTTTTGAGAGAAATCCACAAGGTTTTATAGTTAAAAATTAGTAAATACAACCAGTATCTCAAAATAATTATCTATAATTTTCGGTTGTATTTATGTAGGAATATGATTGACTGGCTTTTTTTCAGCTGCAAAATAATGAGAATTAATTAAAATTATGAAGTGGATGAATTTACGAAAAGGGATTCAGGTAAGTGCTTAAAATTAATTCAGAAAACGAATAAATTGTTTTGTTTGATATCCACAAAATTTAGTAAAGAAACAAACTAATGAATGGTATAACAAAAAAATTGAATGCCTTTTAGGAAAAAGGAACAAATGTTTTTTGATCTTTTGCTTTTGATTAAAAAAAATCTAACTATTATCAGTAAAATGAGAACGCAGACAAATACTATCGGTCAAATCACAATATTGCACATGTTAGCACTATATTACCTTATTTGCTTTCTGTATTTCACATCTGATTCACTGACGACATTTTTTTACTTATATAAGAATTCAGGGTGCCTGTCTGCTAAATGCTTTGCTAAATTTGAGCTGTTGACTCCTTTTGTTTGTACCATCTAAAAGCACCGTTTGCACATGGGCTTGGATGGATATTTTGCTTTGCATGCTTATTCGCATCATAAGCTAAATACTTCCACACAGCACTCCTGCTGTTTTCTTTTTGTAAGAGTTGTGGGCCGCTAAGCTTTCGAGACTTCCATCTTAACTCTTTACCATTGAATTCTGGCTACCTCATTGTTGTTTTCCCATGGCGAGTTTGTTGTTGTGACATAAAAATAATATATATTTTTTTTTTGTAATTGAATCCATCTTTTACGCAAACACGCAATTTTCATTATACAAGTACAGAGTAATCTGATACTTTCAGTTTTTTCCGGTATTACAGAATGCATAATTTTTGTTCAGAACCATTTTTGAAATTTGGAATTGCGGTAGAATTGAAGTATCAGTGTTTTTCACAACCCTATTCAGGACCGATATTGAAATTTTGGTATCGAGGTATCTGTACTTTTGACAACCCTACTTCATAGCAAGCCCCCGAAATCTCCACACACCTGCCAGAGCAGGGCCGCAAGCAGAATTATAAACAACGACGACTGCTGGTGCATAAGCCAATGGCCAGCAACATCTGACAAAAAGGTGAAGGCAGCAATGATTCCTCCTGCTGATTGGAAAGATACAAGTAGTTACAATTACATACACATACAGTTGCTCATTTTGTGGGAGAGGGGGAGGGGGAGGAGGATGCACGCACACACACCACCCACGTCCAGGCTCCTCTCCCCACAGAGTGTGTAGGAGGCTGCTGACTGTGCCGTGTGTAAAGTAACCCACGCCAGTGTTTTAATGCACAACGGAAATCTGGTTGGCTCCCAGCTGCTGCTACAGTAATTACTGTCTTACGGTTGCTAAGATATGCTTCCTTTAACCCCCCCTTCCCTTTTCTCTCTCTTCCTCAGACTGCTAAAACAGTTGTGTGTGCATGACCAATGAGGCTGCTAGGGGGAGTCAGAAATACACTCCAGCTGGAAGAAACAAAGCCCCAACTTAAAAGCCAGATGACAGCTGCGTGGAAAAAATGGGAACCATACCGATCCGTCCTTTTAGCATTCCCTTTAGACTTTAGCATTCCCATGGTTTCGTGGTTAAGAGGCACAAGGAGCCTAATGATTACCTAAAAAAAAGTCCATTGGATTGAGTTTGGCTAGGCTGGGAAAATCTGGGTCCACACCAAGGTGTAGAAGCTGGGATAGCATGGAGCGATCTTCTGTACTACAACAATCGGAAATGTCACATGTAAACTATTTAAGTATTTTTGTTTAAGAGACATTAAGAATGGTAAAGTATTATCTATTTTAACAGGATGTGTGTGCCATAAAAAAGAAAAAGAAAAAAGGCTATAATTGCAAACATCTGACATCAGGAGCACATTAAATTACTATATAAATAGCAACATTAAATGCAGGCTGAAGACTAAATGCAGCTAAAAACATTGTTTGCAACACATCCATTGAGTGAATGTACGGCGTTAAACACAGGCAGCAAAATATACCATAAATAAAAAATTAAGATAAAAAAAATGCATCTCATTGCTACAGTGTGGTTTTTGTTTCAGCGCCCATGGACACTAAGAGCTGGGAGGTTGAAAAATCATGTTGCAATAGGGTTTCCAGTTGAACTTTCCATTCCTGTCATATGCAGTCAATGAGGTTTAAACGTGATTCATGAAGTATAAATGCCCTTTCTAGGTTTTCGCATGGCCAGTATGGGTACTTCTACTTCCACAAATGGAGCATGAAAACTCGGCCCAGCAGAAATGACAGATCTGCTGCCAGAGGTCTTGCCACATGTAGCTCTTAATCACTTCTTTGAGGCATCCCCACTCCACCACTGCCGTTTACACTTCACAACCATTAGAAACAAGAATATCCCTGCAATACTGGATCAGAAGCCACACTTCATCTCTGTAGCCTGTTGACTTTATGGGGCCAGTTTTTCGAGCTTAACACATAGCACTCAAGATTGTATCTTGAGCAAACTGGCTTAAAGCAGTTCACAGCAGGCTCGGAATTGCCTCCCACGGGAATGATAGAATTGTACTTCTGCATCCAGGTGTTGAATGAGCTATGTCTATCTTGTTATTTAGTGGATTAAAGTTAGCCCATCAACTACATCTGGAGAAGTTACACTCTTTGTATGACACTGGAATCTACTGTATCAGGAAGTGACAGGAATAGCAAGCTGGAAATGCAAAGCACTTAAGCATACAGGCTTGAAAAGACAGCTATGCCAATCACCTTCTTTTATATATAGTTGTGCTCAAAAGTTTGCATATCCTTAATACTGTTCTTAATTCTTAATACTGTGTATTGCCCCCTTTAGCATCAATGACAGGGTGCAGTCTTTTGTAAAAGTTGTCTATGAGGCGCCAAATTCTTGCAGGTGGTATAGCTGCCCATTCGTCTTGGCAAAATGCCTCCAGGTCATGCAAAGTCTTTGGTCGTCTTGCATGAACCGCACATTTGAGATCTCCCCAGAGTGGCTCGATGATATTAAGGTCAGGAGACTGCGACGGCCACTCCAGAACCTTCACCTTTTTCTGCTGTAACCACTGGAGGGTCAACTTGGCCTTGTGCTTAGGGTCATCGTCATGCTGGAATGTCCAAGAGTGTCCCATGAACAGCTTTCGTGCAGAATTTCGGGCAAATTGTCTGCCAGGATTTTCTGATAACATGCTGAATTCTCTTGCCATCAATTTTCACAAGATTCCCCATGCCTTTAGACTTCACCCCCCCCCCAAAAAAAAACATCAGTGAGCCACCACAGTGGGGATGGTATTCTTTTCACTATAGGCCTTGTTGACCACTCTCCAAACATAGCACTTACGGTTGTGACAATAAAGCTCTATTTTGGTCTTGTCACTCCAAATTAGTGTGCCAGAAGCTGTGAGGCGTGTCAAGGCATATTGTAACCGGGAGTTTTTGTGGCATTGGCACAGTAAAGGCTTCTTTCTGGCAACGCGTCCATGCAGCTCATTTTTGTTCAAGTATCATCGTATTGTGCTCCTTGAAACAACCACACCGTCTTTTTCCAGAGCAGCCTGTATTTCTCCTGAGGTTACC
>JAOVYW010002545.1:0-14962 GCA_025775045.1 Hiodon tergisus
TGGAGCAGTGGTTATGGAGCAGTGTAGCTGTGCATGCCCTTTTAAATACTCCATTGTATGCCTACCAATGCTATAATTGTCCTATTCCGATTCTTTGTTTCTAGCGCCACATGTATTTTGCTTTGGTGGCGATGCAAATTACCGTGGATAAAAATGTACAAATACAAAACTGGGCAAAAATCTTAGGCACCCTAGCACCCTATTTTTTTTTTTTTTACATAAATCTAGTCTTTGATGTATTTGTATTCTGCATTAGTGTGTCAGTAGAAAAACGTAATTTTTAAGTGTCCAAACATTTTCCGAAAGAACACCAAGGAGTTCTGCAACAGATTCCACAGAGCCACCAATCTCAATATCATCAAGGGTTTTTAGGAATACCTGGACAGGCAGAAGCAAGCCAGACAGCTAAAGTCAGTAGACGGACTTTAGAAAGTTCTCCAAGAGGCTTGGAACAATCAACATGGCCGATTGTCTTATAAAACTTATAAAACGACAGTGTACCTAAGAGTATTGATGCAGTTTTAAAGGCTGTGGTCACACCAAATATTTTATTTTATTTTATTTAGCTAATATTTTTACCAAAATAAGATTTTCCTTAGGCATACATGACAAGCCCAATATTCACACTGTCCCCTTTCAAGGTCAGCACTGTGCTAAGAATGTAAAGCAAGATGTAATGTATAAGGAAAAATAAGCATTCTTATTTGACATTTATATTGAATTCTTTTGGAAAATTTCAACTTGATAGCATATTTTTAAAAATACTCCATAATCATAATTTGTATGTATTTCTAAAAAGAAATTAAGTTACAATAAAGTTGCATATTTCATTATTTCACCTGACAAATTGGGCCATTCATTGGATTTCATGGTATATTTAAGTTATGCTTCAGCTCCACAAAACAGCTGGTATCATGAATTGAACATTACTTGTTGAAAAAATAGAACTGAATAACTATTTTTAAAATCATTATTATTCTCTTTGGAAAAATCACAGTTCTACCAGAGATAAATATTCTTAAAATTTACCAGGATTTGGTTTTAGAAAAAGACTATAATTGCCACTGGATTATTGTGCGAAATAGATTATTTATTATTTTAAAGAAAAAAAGAGACCAATATTCAGAATATGTAATGAACAAACCATTAGATGGTTTGTAAACTACAAAATGTACTTTTAGGTTAATGCATTGAGATACATATCAGATTATGTATTTATGTAGTGGCTGACACAAAGCTTTTTTATACAGAATTTGGAGTGTGCTACTTTATTTCTGCGGTGATCAAAAAATGAGTGTTCCAGTTTTAACAGGTGTGAAGAGCCAGCTAGTTGACAAGGACATTGAGCACTTCCTTACATTTAAAGAACATCTGAGTATTGCATCGTACAGTGCGATTTGTGCAAGAGAAAACTAAAACAAACAAAAAATGTCTAAGTTCTTTTTTATTAATTTTTTATATATGTATTCCTTATTTTTAAATGGAATTAAATAAAGAAAGGTGATATATTAACTGATAGCTTTGAAATACATTAACTATATATAGATAAATCTACAAGCAATAATAATATTTTTGTCAAAAACAGACATCAAATACATTTTTCTGTCTGAATCAAGCCTTAGACCAAAAGAATACTGGTACACAATTTTAACAACTTCTTTGTTTGTTTCTGTTTGAAAATCACAGAACAGATTTTTGTCACTAAGTAAAAATATTTAATCCTCAAGGTTTCTACACAGAGCATTTCTGAGGTATGCATTCAAAACCCCCGTACAATGAATTATTGTTCAAAAGAGTTTCATCTGTCTCTGGCATGCTCTGAATCTCTATGGAGAAATTATGTCAAATTGATTGTTCCCCCTTTCGTTTCCTGATATCCCAGACATTAAATATTTGTAATTACAGTTAAATAATCTTCTACAATGAAGGTAAAAAGTCACATTTTGTTTAGTTAGTTTTGTTCCTCTTGGATATTGTCTTTACCTGCCCTTCTAAAACCCTTGCTCACTTGTAACACTACCATGATACTACTATGGTAAGAAATGTAAAGCTATTCTATTTTTATTTATCTAATTGTAAATAGAGTAAAACATAAATCAGAATGCAGATGGATTCTGGTTTGCAAAATACAGATCTTATACTACTACTTTTTCTGTGGTTGTGAAACAAAATCTGGTTGAGTATTTGGTACAGTTTAATATAGAAAATAATAAATAAATGAAATATTACCTAGCTACATTGTAGTTTGAACATCCATGGCAAATCCTTATTTTTAAAAGTATGGGTTATAGTAAATAACAAAAATTATGCAAAATATGGCCATACATTTGTGCCGTAAATCAAGTATTGATATGTGCACTACAAATTGATCAAAGCATCAATCAATCAACCAAACATTATTTGTTATAGCACAGTCTTTCAAATAGAATTTGTCGCAAGTGCTTAACAGATTTTTCAGAGGGAATCAAAATACAAGAAAACCCAATGCCAAACTGGAAAATGATTCCCTGGTTCCAGAGACAGTCCACAGAACTCCTGGAAAATGGGTTAATAGTAGACACGTACAAAATAAATCTGAATAACAAAGTAATCAGTGAGGAGCTGAGTTGATAGCCCAGAAGTTAAAGAGTGAAATTTAAGTGAAATAAACACTAACCACCTGGTTTCTTTCCCACCACAAATATGCACTCACACTAACACAGGAGGAACAAAGCTACAGAGCTCATGGATTCTCCTTTAAACGCACGTATTACCAAATAGACATTGGAATCAGACATTAAAAGCATTGACTGCGCTCAATAAAACAAGTAAAATACCCAGATGCCACCGCTTACTTGTGGACTCTATCATGAGATAGTTGCTGGAGTACAGAAGACTTTCCTTCCCAGGTTAGCTCCTGCAAGAGTGTACTTGCTAACACCTGCTAGTCACCGGCGCTTCGTTGCAGCAAAGGGAAATTAGTCCCAAATCATTTGGGACTTTCTTTCCGGTAGAATAAGCTCAGTCCCAGGGGAACACACACCCACTTCTGGGAACGTCTGCGTCTTGTAGTCACAAAAGCTGTGATCAACAGCCTCTCATTTGGCAGGCTTAGAGCTCAGTTGCAGCTCTCTCTTTACGGCCCAAGCTGTGTCCCTTGTTTGGAGAGAGGATCCAGCAAGTGGGAGAAAAAGACTGAAGAAAAAGCAAAATATGAGTAGTAGCTGACAATCAAAGGTAATAGATTGTGTGCAACATTATGTGATCTCAGCATGAATAAAGAAGAAAAAAAAAATTGGTGTGATGCAAGGGAAGGTAATATCACCATGAAAGTGATCAGAGTTCTTCCCACTCCTAAGAGTATTGCCAGATCAATGGAGGTAGGCTTACTAATAGAGAAGTGCCAAAAAACCTGACTGAATATTCTCATAGATGTTACTACCGTCCAACAAAAAAAAAAAAAAAAAGGCTTAACAACTGCTAATTTAATAGTTTTTGAAACATAGTCTGATAACAATACTCATGTTCTGGGAGAATGTCTACAATTTAACAAAGTGTCAAAAAAGTTAAAATTGTTTCAAGGCTCTTGGACTTCCCACGGTTCTTCTACGGACTTGGCTGTCTCGCTTGCTTCTGAATTTTGATAAACTTAAATGAATGGACATTAAATCAGCAGTTTGGAAAACACTGTGTCAGTCCAGAATCATTCATTTCAAAATCATTCACTTCAACTGAAGCTGAATAAATACAATAAAACTGTATCAGAACAAAATATCAAAATATGACCGAGTTTGGTCTTAAAAAGTTTAATAAGAAATTGTTTATTTTTATCTCTTTAATTGTTACTTTTTAAAAACTTAGCTGAAAATAAATCCACCAGTCTTGGGAAATAAAACAAGCTAATATTTCTTAAAGTTTTCAGTCAACACAGAGTCACAGGGTAAACAAGTCAAGTCTTAATTTTTTGTAAAAAGTTTATCAAAAGGCATTTACATAATCTACTCTAAAGACACATTATATTTGTATTTTATATATACTTCAAGGCGGTTTGGGATTACCTGTACCGACAGAAGCAAGCAAGACAGCCAAAGTCTGTAGAAGAACTGTGGGAAGTCCAAGAGGCTTAAAACAATCTAACTGCCAATTGGCTTTTAAAAAAAGGTTGGCAAAGGGTGGCCACACCAAATATTGTTTTTTTAATTTTTTTAATTTTTTTTATTTGGCGTTTTTTTGTGTTTACTGGGATCATGAAGCTCTTCACTCAAAATTTTTGGAAATGACTGAGACAATTGTGAAACTGCCCCATACTCAACCAACTGCACCATCTTCAGTTAGGTTCCCCCCTTCCCAGTCCTGAGTAGGCTATCTTCTATCCTTTTAAACCCTGCACCTGGGCTTAATTGACAATGAGTGCCAGTTGAGGATGATAACTCCCTAATTAACCAAGTAAGGACCACAATATAATATGGCTTTAAGCAGGGAGGGTCAGCCAGTCCATCCTCTTTTTGCCCACCATTCCACTACAGTGTGATTAGCAGAGATTACTTTTAATTTGATCCCAGCCTCTGCTCTTCTTATTCATTTATTTCTGCTGACAATGTCTAGTTTTTATTTCTGTGCCCTCTCATAACTGCTTTTGTAATTTCATTGAAGTCTTCCAAAATAGAGACCATGTATTCTAAAACATGAAACGGACTATGTGCAGACATTGTTTATTGAGTGGACTGCCTTCCTTTACTTGCTATAATGAAATATAGATAATCAATAATTTCTTTGTCCAGTTTTATCAATTTTGTTTGCCCAACACAATTAGATGTTATCAAAGTGATCTTTCCTCAACGAATGTGCACCATGTGTTGTACTTCAGAGGAAAAATTAGATGTCCATCAACCTCAAGTCAATTACAATTACAATCTTGACTACATTCTTCCACCTTAAGGACACATTAAGATGAATCCTCACTTTGTTAGTTATCACTCAGATCATTGACAGTTTAGGGACCATGCACAGTCCAAACCAAACATTTCCCTCTCTCTGGCACCAGGGGGTGACATCATCAGCCATCGCCCCCTAGTTGGTTCTTTCAAACTCTAGCGCCTACTAACAGACAGCCATTAGCAGATTGTAAATCACCTTAAAGTTTGTTCCTTAAAAGCAGAGAAAATAAATTTTCTTACTCCCTTTTCACTCCTGCGGCAGCTCTCTTCTAAGAAGGGACATAGTTCCCTGCTGCTGAGGCCTCCGGCTGGGTTGTAAAGAGAGAGATTTTTTCAGCGCAGTTACCAACTGAACTTTAACCCTTCCACGTGAAAGATCACGCCTCGTGAGTTAGGACTAGAGTTAACACGGATCAGTAACACAGATCCTCTGTAATTGTGAGCCAAAATCATTTAGAAGCTGTGATAAGTGTGTTTAGGGGGAATAATCTGCGCGCTCTTTAACTGTGTACCTTGTGTGTTGATGTTAATGCATATTTGTGGTGGGAAAGAAATGTTAGCCTATGCAAACTTGCTAGGCATGTTTATTGAACATATTGGGTATCCTGATGTACATAAGTAATGTTTTTGCCGATTAACTGCTGGTCCTTAACATAGCCACGCATTCAAAGCTCGTTCTCCTAATCCTCTCTTTTGCTAGATACTCATATCGCTCTTGTAAATTCCCTGGTTGTCCTTTTTTTGAGCCACATGGTTTACTACTCTATTTTATTTTTATCCTCAAATCCCCTTGTCCACCATTTTAACCATGTGTTGTCCTCCATATTGTTTGTGAACCCCTTGTTAATAAATTATTTATATTTTTACCCGGTGGTTTTAGTTGATTTCATTCGAATATTGGTTAAAGTCATCTTTAACCACTATACAAAGAACTTAAGTCTTCAGATATAATAAATAAATGATCAAATGAGAATGATAAAATAAGTTCTACTACACCAATAATAAATGGTGTCTTGAAAGAGGAGCTGCAACCCTAACCAAAGGGTAATCAAAACTAATAATCACGAATTACATGAAACAATTCAATAATTAAGTCTAAGAATCACTGCCTTCTTTCTGCATTGATCTAAAATAAATAAATAATGAATTTCAATAGTAAATGCAAGGTTGGTTTCTAATGTTCAAGGCGGACTAGATTTGACCTGGAAAAACATGCATATTTTTACATTTCAGGAAACCTTTTTTGTTCTACAGTAGAACAAATAGGGAATAGGACAGAGTACTAGAAATGAGAAGAGTACTTGTTGAGGTTCTGTTTTCTTTATACACTACCTGTAATCACAGAAATAAAGGATTACCCAGACGAGTCAGGCAGAGCTTTGTGTTTCTATGAATAATGGATAATTTTTTGGGGATACATACATTTTAAATTTCATACAATGTTATTAAATGTCATATGTTATTTTGCCCCTTGATCTCTAGTTCTAGTAACAGAATACTACATGAAGTACATGCGCACATTTTTTGACTCAAAAACGTTAATTCTTGTTTTATAATAAAATACATATTTTTAGTTACTGGATTTAAACCTGGAATTATGTTAAACAGTTGTGCTTATTTTTACACCTGTGTAAATACGTATATTTAAAATATTTAAAATAAGGATAAAATACAAAATATATTATATACTAATAACTCAATGTTTCAATAAACATTTATAGATATTTAACAGAAATGCAAGATGGTAGGACCGCTTTTTCTTTTCTTCACCCATATCCATTTATCAACATAGAAAAGCCAACACATGTTCACTCTTTTTAATGCTTCATCATCCATTTTATATTGTGACTTCTAACTGAAGTCAGTGACTTTAGTCAGGCTCTTTTTAATGGCTCCTTTTGGTTATACATTTTCTACCTCAAAAATGTTCTTATTCTCTGAACCATCTCTGGAAGCTAAAGATATGAGGTGGTGTTTTTTCTCTTATTATTTTTCCTGAGATTTCTTGAACAGAACCTAGTGTGCTACAGAGTGCCAAGTATAATCAGACCTGTGAGATAATATCCCATTAAAATGAGCTCACATTTTGACAGACTTCCTACTCTTACAGAATAATGTAGAATTAATTTATTTAGATGCCTTCTGTCATCAATCAAATGTTGACCAATAACTTTTTTTATTTTGGTTTTTGTAAGAGAATAGCAATTCTTTAAATGTAGTACATGTCATAATGATGAAAATGTTTTGTATCTTTCTATATATTAAGTGATTCTCAACAGGAAATAACTAGTTTTAATATATTGAAACTTCTTCCAAAAGATCCTGGAAGAGACCACTCCCATTAGGATAGAAACTTGTCCCATGGGATAAAGGTCATCTCTCAGAATAATTTTGTAATGATTTGCAGTGACCCTTCCCTCTAAGGAGACAAGTGGACTCAAACCATGCCTGGAAAATGCCCCCCACAAAATAATAGAGACCCTTTTCCTGCAGGCTTTTTCTTTTAATTTGCCACCCGTCTGTAGTCTGTATATACTGAATGAATGTTAATGTAATCAAACTCCCCTCTGAGTAAGGTGACCACTATTATACAGCGATTACCTGCAGCTGTTTATTTCCCTCATTTTGTTTTGGTGCATGTGCTCAATTGCCGAGTCCCACTCTCCACAGTACTGCAGCTCTGCAAAGCATCTCCATAACTGCTGCTCATCGCACCACCCACACCATCACACCAAAGTACCGTGAAAAATTACTTGCCTGTCTGATTTTGTGAATTTTTGTATTTTTTTTTACATTAAATGTTATGCTCTTTTAACAAAACCTAATTTTAGTTAAAAAGAGAAGCATCCAAAAATTTTAAGCACGGCTTAACAATTAAAAAATTATTCCCCTATGCAGTCCCTGGATTCACATTGAATCTTGCAGTTCTTATCTGGTCAACATGCCTTTTGAAGATGATTATTCCCTGCATAGTGACGATCTTTATAATAAAGCACCGGAAAAAAACGAAAACGTATGGGTAGCTAATGATTTAAAAAATCTTTTAAAATTTGATTCAGTTTATACCATTTGATCTCTTATAAGCACTACCATTTGCACACTTGTAGATGTATTATTATTAGTATTCTGCAATACCTCATTTTGATGATTCTTTGGATTTTATGTTTATTACACGTTAAATTTTATAAATGCAATAAAAATGTTTTGTAGATGTTGAACATATTTAATTCTACTACCTGGTAGCATCCCTTCTCAAATCTCCAACTCCAACATCTCCCTTCCACACCTGGTCAGCACAAGTATCCAAAAAGGTTGCTAAACTATGGAAATGTATGTACCATGCACCTAAAATTCATCCACTTCCCTCTTTTGGGACACTGTATTCAGTTTATTCCAGACTTTATTTTCTACTTGTCAAGGACTCTTTGGACATCGTAAATCATCAGATTTAATTTAGTCATTAGTCAACATTCCCCTGTGGGTAAGACTTAACTTGGGTAGATATTTTATTTTTTATTTTATGTATCTGTCACGATTCACCTTCACCTCTTATGTTACTCCGTCACCTTTTTTCAGTCAACTAATTAATCAGTTAACATTCCACTAACTCACGTGTCTGGCTGAGACTCGGCCCACGTTGGAGCTGCACCTTGGGTTTATCCCTGCTCCAGTCCTCTGCACCGCGTGACAGTATCAGAGTGAGTTTCCTTTAGGGGTAGCTAATGTATTGAACCTTGCGAGGGAAGTATCCTACTGTGTACATGTATTTTGAGGTTGGTGTTTGTTTATTTAATTAGAGTATTTTGATCAATACAATTTGGTAGTCACTATTTAAGTAGTGGTGTGATTTTGTTCTTTGCTTGGGGAAAAGTGGGGGCTCATAAGTTGAGTCAGGGATGACACATAGGAGAGATGTAAACCCAGTGGTATTACAGCCTTCAAAAGTGGTTAGAATATTACAAAATATATATTCATGCTGACAGCCTGGGGAACTCCTAGATTAAATGGGTGGGTTTGGGGTCAGGTGACTGTATGTGCGTTCAGTCGACATGATGACCTGCTTATTAACTAATCTCACGGTATACCAAAGCCAAAGCTACCTTAAGAATTGTAAGGAGTGCGAATTTGTCCTCTTCAACATGTTGTTGTATAGGCCTGAGAATAACCAGATATCTCACAGTACAGTTCTAGTACCAAGTACTATTAGGCCGTGCTGTACTGCCAGTTTCATACAACCTAGCCAAGGTTAATCTGCATGACCCTATACTGAACACCACTGCCCTGCAAGTAGACAGCGACAGCAATTTGTTCAGGTTGAGATATGCACCTTAATAAATGCTCCACTGTTGAGCCCTTTGGTGACTTTACTTTATCTGTGCACTCTCTGGATGGCACGCTGCACTCTATTGAAGGAGAACAATGGTTGTACTAGCTGTACAAATTTGAGCATGCCTTCATAGATAATAATCCAGCCGTTTCTGAGAAATCTTACCCTATTAATGCTCTGCAGGAATGCTATGTTCATTAACATAGGCTCCCACTGCCTCAAGTCTATAAGGCTCACCTAATGATCCTGATTGGCTAGCGTGACACCAACCTAGACTGGGCACTACAAGGTCTACCTAGCTTCCTTCAGCAAATCAAACAGCAGTAATGGCTGCTGGCTACCGTTGTACCTCCAACATCCAACCTATTGATGAACATTGAGAGACTCTGGCAGGTGGACACCTTGCCATGCATTAATAAGAAGTATGTAACCTGGTTGACCAAGTAGCTGTGGAGCTACTGGAAGGAAAGACTATTATGTGAGCGGAATAAAACACAATTTTTCCAACCAACTAAGGAGGCAGTACTTCTTAACTTGTGAAGCACAGAGATTCAAACCACCAGATTCTAAAGCTAGTAGAAACTGATTGTGTAAAAGTAAATCCAGATGATGCTGAGCACACTCGAGAATCCTGGTACTTCCCTCATTGGGAAGCACAATGGCAAGACCTGCCTAGTGTTCAACTGCTCATTCAAAAACAATGGCTTAAACTTATAGTACCAATGCAATGAAAATCATATGTTTGAAATCTTATCAAGTGTACTAATTCTTACGATTCTGTACATGGTATTAAAAATTAATGTGTTAATATATTGATGGGGAAAATCTAAAAAAATTAAGGCAGGTCAATAATCGAAGATACCTTTAACAAATTATTTGCAGAGGCATAGAGGATTTGTGTGATCTGTTTAAATACTTGAAAAAAAAAGTAACTTCTTTTTGGATAGATTTTCTTGGAAATTGAATCAATGCACCGATACTTTAAATAACTGTCTGCTCCAAGGGCCTTCCCTTAGTCCAAACCTGGTAGGAGTGCTACTCAAACAAAACACAGTTACTATCTGTGGTGAAAAATGCTTTATATCACTAAGTATTCTTACTGCCTGAAGATAAGCTGCCCCCACGTTTCATCAGAACCAATAGGAATAGAACACATGGCCTGAAATTGACCTCGTTGCACCCCTGAGTGTGGTTCCATTAATGGTAACCGCACTCAGGTGCCAACAATAAAAGACTTTGAAAAGACCCAGCAAAGGCTGCATAGAGGAAGAAATGTTCGGTAGAGAGACAAAGTCATGGTTGTCGATAGCTGCTTGTTGTGTTTGGTTGCACAAAAAATGTATTGTTTATTTTATAGGGTTTATTGGTTAGAGTTAACTGAGTAAGAAACAGCTTTTTTTCGGTTTTCCCCAATGTCGGCAGTTTCTGCGGGTATTTCTTTTTTGTTAACTTATTGTTTGTTCAGCAAAATTCCAAAGAATCAGCGTACACCATCCCCCTGTGTCTCCATCTCCAGCTGCTCTACAGACTACGAGTGGTAAGGCTAAAACTTCAGCATAATTATGTGTAGGAAAACAAAGAAGACGTCCTGGACTCCATTGACATCGACTACAAAGTGTCTATAAAGCCTGACTACAGCAGTGGTTCCCAGAAAATTTTAGGTAATTTTTAAGGGCTTAGTGGTAGCATTCAAAAGAGAAGGTAATTTAGGTGATATTTTTTGTTCAAAGAAAACTGAAAAAACTGAAAAATATGTATATATGGCACGCACCTGTCTCGCAGACATGTGCGGGAGGCGATCAGGCACGCCTGCTGAAACCTTCTGAGAAACAAGGTAATTGCTATATTATATTAACTATATCAACAGTGTACTATTCCCCAGTAGGTGCCCGGTTTGAGCGCAGACAAAGATGCAACCAGAGGGAGAACCGCCAGCTTGTTGCAGGAAAAGACTAAAGAAGAAAACATACAGAAAATATAATTTTATAAATGTTTTGGGTGAACCTGTGAGGGGGATCCCTGAAGAGTTTATTTAGTTTGATTGTACAAGCAGCAACACCAAGCCCTGCAGCAGAATTTAACGCGAAAACATGCAACATTCTTTGGGACATCTACCCTGAGCATCTCCATAGCCATAATGGGCCCAAGGGCAACCTACATGACCAGAGATCTACATGGCTTTAACCTGTTGATAGCCGTGGACTTGCTTAGTCAGCCACCATATGTCCACCAAGCTGTGATGGGCCAGGTAGGGCTTACTTCAGATGGGCACCGGAAATGGTTCCGCACCCTCTCCCTAGCAGAGGTGGGGCACCCCGTTGGCCTGGCCCAGTTGAAAGACTCCAATATTGATGGTATAATTAGGTTTAAGTCCTAATCAGCTTTTAGACAGTTCATGAAAGATAAGCTAATTAGGTGAAGATTCAAATTGAGGGTTCTAATAATATCAGACAATGAGTATTCATTAGATTTCGATATTAACACCGGTAGTCATGAAGGTAGGTAGTCAAGCCACTTATCCATCAAGGTTATAATGTAAGGTTTGACAATTTTGTCATCAAATTTGCTGAAGGAATTTGAGAGGCAATTCTGAATGACTACAGACAATGGGAGCGTCATAAAAACGGTAGAGATATGTGGCCCTTCTCTCCGTTAGCGAATCAGTACGTTCAGCCAGAGCGGAGGGGAAATTGTCAGTCCTACTCCTTCTCGATGTCTCCGCTGCCTTTGACAGTGCCAATCACCAGACACCCTTCTCCATACTGTCTGAGATGGGAATCTCAGGCATTTCTCTTAGCTGGTTTGTATCTTATCTTTCTGGTTGCTCTTACCAGGTTTCTTGGAGAGAGTGCGAGGTAGAGACAGCGTATCTTACTACTAGAGCCCCCAACGGTTCAGTACTAGTAATCTCTGCTCATGGGTTTTCATATCACTGTTTCTCTGATGACACTCAACAGATCTCTGTGATTCTCCCACGCATCTCCACCTGCCTCCAGGATGTATCCATGTGGATGTCTGATCAACACCTCAAACTCAAAATGTCCAAAATGGAAATGCTGTACCTCCCAGCAAAGCACTCTCCATTCCAAGATGTCTGGATTGCAGTCTGAAGGCACAGTCAAGAATATGGGAGTTACCCTGGACCATGACCTGTCCTTCAAGGACCACATTGCTTCATTGACTTGATCCTGCAGATCCATCCTCAGTGACATCAGAAGGATCCATTCTTTCCTCACTGAACAATTTTTTTGCTGCTTGGATCCACCACAAGATCCTCACCCTCACTCGCCAAGCAACCACCGGATCAGCCTAGCTACATCTGCATGCTAATCTCAGTTTACACCCCCACCAGATCCTTTCCGCCTCCACTGCCAGGCGCCTAGCGGTCCCACCCTTCGGATTCAAACATTGTCCAGCCGACTCTTCTCATCACTTGCACAGAAATGGTGGATTGCCCTTCCTGAGACACTACACTGTCTTCAAGAGGGAACTGAATACGTACCTCTTCCGGCAATGTCTTGAAACCCCTAAACTGTATCCCCTAAACTACAGCACTTTTGTACGTCACTCTGGATAAGAGCAACTGCTAAATGCCTAAAAATGTAAAATATCATATCGAGGGAGGAAACATTTTAACAATTCAGTGGAGGAATACTTGAGCCATTACTTGCTTGTAGTCATTTCATAGTGCCAACAAAAAATTTTTAATTAAAAAGTAAAAAAATAAAAAAATATATTTTTCTTCAAAACATGTGCCACAATTATTGGCAACTCTAGAAATGGTAATTAATAGTATATTCCCATTAATATTTTACATTTTTGAGTTCACCTGAGTCATTAGGAACATTGATAAGCTATGGCTTTTTGTTTCACTGGGGTATAAATATGAGGTGACACACAGGCCAGATTCCCATAGCCATCCATCACTGTGGGAAAGACCCGAGAATACAGTACGGTTGAAAATTTCCACTGTCAGGGCAATAATTAAGAAGTTTAAAGCAATTGAGATGTTAACAATTGGGCTGGAAGAGGACGTGTGTCTATATTAACCCCTCACACAGTGAGGAGGATGGTTCGAGTGGCCAAATAATTTCAAAGGATCACAGCTGGAGAATTGCAGAAGTTAGTTGGGTCTTGGGGTACGAAAAGTCTCCAAAATTACGCCACCTACATAACCACAAGTTGTTTGAGAGGGTTGACATAAAAACAGCCTTTGCTGTCATCAAATAACGAACTTTAGTGCCTTCAGTTTGCCCAATGTTACTGGAACTTTCAATGGGGCCGTGTTCTATAGTCAGATGAGACCAAAATAGAGCTTTTTGGAAACAAACATCAGAGGTGAGTTTGGCATAGACAGAAAGATAGCCATGCCGGAAAGTACCTCACACCAACTTTGAATTATGGTGGTGGATCTCTTGATGCTTTGCTGTTTTTCTTCCAAAGGCCCTGGACAGCTTGTTAGAATACATGAAATCATGGAGTCCATCAAGTACCAGCAGATATTAAATCAACACCTGACTGCCTCTGCCAGGAAGCTTAAACTGGGCAAGGGTTGGATCTTTCAGCAGAACAATTATCCAAAACACACATCAAAATCAACACAAAAATGTTTAAATTAGCACAGACTCAAGGTTTTGCCATGGCCATCCCAGTCACTTGACCGAACCCCCTTAGAAAACCTGTGGGATGAGCTGAAGAGGAAAGTCCACAACTCAAAATCTAAAGGATCTTGTGAGATTATGTGTAAAGGAATGGTCTCAGATCCCTTACCATGTTTACTCCAACCTCATTAAACATTACAAGAGAAGCTTTTGTCTTAAGAAAGGCTGCAATATTTGTTTTATATTAATAATTTATTTTTTCTTTCAATTATTTTACTTCAATTAATTTTTATTTTTACTTCTTATTATATTTTTTAATGAAAGATCAAGGGGATAAAAAAGAATACTGAAAAGATTGTGATTTTTCTTTCACAATCCGTTTTGCAATTTTTGGAGGGAACTGTGTGTGTATGTGTGTGTGTATGTATGTATATATATATTAGGGCTGTCAAAGTTAACGTGTGCGATTTATTTCAAATGCTTAACGCCGTTAATTTTTTTGTTGCAATTAATTAATTTTTTGAGCCTTAGAACAATCCATAGTTAAAATACAACTCCACGCATCCTTCCTTCAATTATGTGAAGTTTGCCAGTACCATTTGCTGAAAAGCAGCCCCACATGTTGCCACCTCCAGACTTCACTGTTGGTATGGTGTTTTTAGGGTGATGTGCAGTGCCATTGTGCAAACATGGTGTGTATTATTGGATCCAAACAGTTCAATTTTTGCTCTCATCTGACCACACTATATTCTCCCAGTATTTCACTGGCTTTTCCAAATGTTGTGCAGCCAACTTTAAACGAGCTTCAACATGCTTTTTTTTTAGCAATGGAGTCTTGCGTAGTGAGCGTGCATACAGGCCATGGCGGTGGAATGCATTTTCTTTGAGACATCAGTACCTGCTAATTGCAGGTCTTTTTGAAGCTCTCCACAACTGGTCCTTGGCTCTTGGACAACTATTATTTTCACTCCTCTGTCAGAAATCTTGCGAGGAGCACCTGATCGAGGCAAATTTATGGCGAAATGGTTGTCTTTCCACTTGCGTATTATGGCCCCAACAGTGCTCACTGGAACATTCAGAAGCTTAGAAATGTGCCTATAACCAATGCCATCGTTATG
>JAOVYW010002548.1:4083-14959 GCA_025775045.1 Hiodon tergisus
AAACTTTGATTAAGTCTCCTTGCTGTGCCTCGAAAGCCGTGTCCGGCCGGGACTTGGGTTCATCCCTGCTCTGGCACCCCGCACCTTGTGACAATAATAATATCTGTAATATTCAGAGAAAATGAGAGTCTCAGGTTTACAGCCAGAACACAGTGTCCGGACTGTAAGGAGCTCAACACGGTTTATTAGGGCCTCCCACACGTTACCTCCATATGGGCCATTACATTCAGTCCCTAAATAAGCATACCGCGCATTTGGGCGTGTTTGGCAAACGCCGCAGAGCAGTTTGTAGAAGCAGACGGACCTGCTTCTCCAATCTGGTTTCAGAAAGTGTCTTCAAAAAGCAAGCTGCTCTAGATCATTAAAGTTGAAATCGTTTTTTTTTTTTTTTTTTCATGTCAGTTGTTATTATTTTACTTGTCAGAAGCATGACTGGAGATTCTTAGACTTTGTGTGTTTTTTGCTTATAGAATATTTAAGCTGATATATAGTGGGATGTGTAAATGTAACACTACCACCCAGCGAAGAGAGGTACCAGGCAGCTGCAGGCGACTGAATGGGATGTGTCTTTATCTGTACCAAGGTGTGTGAAAGGTCATTATTTGCATATGTATTTATTTGTTATAATTAGCTTGCTTTCAGACCAATTGCGTGTTTGATTTTGCTCAAGCGTCACTGAATTATTCAGGAACCAATGTGACGACGTCATTACTGTTGACAACGTGTGCCCACCGTAATGTCCAAGCCGCCTTTTCCGGCCCCTGATGATGGTCAAGCAGCCCAAAGAGTAGACTGATGACCCACTAAAGAAAGCTTGCAGTCGGTAAAATCCCACTTTTTTAAATCATCAATTATTAAATTGGACTCGCGTTTTAATTATTTTACACCTACGTTTTGAAGTACAATTAACACATGAATTCACTTACTATGAGTAAAGGTTGTTTAAGCCAATTGGTTCTTTTCTTTTCATAGTAGTAGGATGACTTCAATATTGTAATTATGTTAATGGAGACCGTCAAGTAAGCACATGTCTCTCTAAAGCAAAGCAGAATGGGCGGACACACAGGGGGACAGACGAGGAGGGGTATATCGGTGATTAGTGTTCCCACGGTGGGCGGACTAATGGTCATAACAAAGGAATGCAGGAGGGGTATTTCGGCCTTGGTGATCTCATGTGGAGCAGATCATTAGCCTGAACATTTTCATAGAGGAACGGCAACCGGGAAGTGTGTATTTACTGGGTTTTAAATGAGTTCATAACGCCTGGAAAAGCGTTTAATTAAGGACAGCTCGCATGCAGAGAGTTAAATGAGGAGGAGTTAATAAGAAGCGCACAGCTTTCTAATAAATCGTAGCATTTTGGTTATATTTAACGATGCAGCGAATTTCGATGTTAAGGAAAGCGAAGCCAGTCAACCCACAGACCGCTTAACGTTTCGTACATTTGTCAGCGACGAAACACCGGAGTGTATCGACATCTATGTTGGGGATATTTGGGTTTACAACGTAGCACTTTTTCTATCGAGAAAGGCGGGGGTCAATGAAGCGTATCAGCTTTCAATCGACTCACGCGCGATATCGATTCACTCCCTCCGTGGAACGACCTTGAAATGCGTTCAGTGTTTAGAAAACAATTCTAAACTAACTATGCCCCAGATACGTCACAGCATTGGTCGGATACTTCGTAGTATCCCGAGACACTAAACCGCTGATGTTCTCACTCGTTGAATACCTCTCAAATGCAGGTGTGCCATCAGAACTTTCTAGGTTTCTAAGGTGATGTTGGGAAATACTTGTAAAACCAACCGAAATATGTTGCTTGCATAAGTATTCCACCTCTGTGCTGTGGAAGCTACCAGTTAACAAACATGAGAGAAATAGCCCAACAAGGACACAATTACCTTACCATTGGCCTCCACCTGTGAACCATTTCAAACGCAGTCACATTTCTGGATAAAAACCCCTCTGTTGAAGGATGATTGGTCAGGCTGTGAATCTGAAGGGAAATGAAGGCCAAAGAGCATTCCATAGAAGTTAAAGGAATACAAATGTGTAGATGAATAAAAAGGGGGGGAATCGTATCCAAATGTTTTGGATCAATAATCCGTCAGTGGAGGCTACATCACTCCGCCCAGGCGCTGCCAAGAACAGGCCTGAACAGGCCTGAACAGGGAGGGCGGCATGAAGGAAACCGTTACTCAGTACCTCCTGAGAACCGCAGTGGCGAGAACACCCCCAGCAGCGATTTGTGGTCAGGTGACCCAGATGAAACCTTACATTGCCCATGCCTCCCCCCGGTGGCACTTCGGGGGGGGAGTTAACTGGTCTGCATGCAGTGAAGCTGCTGTATAACGCTGTGTTGAGAGAGTGAGACAGAACTACAAAGACAACAGACCTGGTACGGTAATAAGTTTTAATACTAAAGAATAAAGGGGAGGGGGGAACAAACTAAGCAGGGGATGTAGGTGTGCCAAAGGAGTGAGAGAAAATGAATCCCCCCGCTATCGAAACTCACTGCCCTTATTCAAATCTAAGTACCTAACCGTGGCTCCTAAACCAACCCAAGAATACACCATCTCCTGGGTCAACTGCAACAGGGACACAGCGAATACCGGACAGCATTAAACAAAACGTGAGGGGCTAGCCAAACGAGGTAATTAAACAAAGACTGGGTAACGGCACACCATATGCAAAAAGGCTGTCTAGGTCTGTCTATTTCTCTCTCTCTCAGAACCTCTTCCTCTTGCTCCGCTGGAAGGGAACGAGAGTTTTAAATAGTCGTTGTGTCGTCCTCTGATTGGCCGAAGTATGCCGACGGGAACAAACCAATCAGCCATGACGGATGATTGCCTGGGGGTGGGGGGCTGACTAACACCTGGGAGCGAGACAGAAGGATGAACAAAACAAACACAACAAGAAACAAAACCACATATGCACAAGTGTGGGGATGTAACACCTACGGTGAAGTATGGTGGTGTCAGCATCAGGCTGTGGGCATTCTTCTAAGCCACAGGAACTGGGCGTCTTGTCAGAACTGAGGACGAATGGATGGAGCAAATGCAGGGGAATTCTGCAATGGAACCTGCTTCACACAGTGCCAAAAATACCAAGCTAAGGAGGAAATTCCCCCTTCAGCAACACAATGATCCCAACCACTAGGCCAATGCAACATTGTGTGGCTCAAGAATAAAAACCTCAAAAGACTAAAAGCTGTTATTGGAGCCAAAGGTGGCCCTTCCAAATATCCATCTATTGGTTTTAAATGCTTACACAAGCAACGTATTTCTGATTATTTGCTCTACACGTATTTTCCGACATAAAATCAATGTCACCTTACAATAATTGATTTTGAGTTCCAGTGTTTCGCAATAAATTATCAAATTCAACGATAATTCTATGAGAGAATTGGTTGTGTGTTTGATGCAAATTATTTTATACAGTATCTTTTAGAATGTATTTTCAGGCAAACAATATAATTCAATATTTAAAAAATCAGGACAGCACATGAGATGCAAACTGAGGTTTAATAAAGGAAGTTATTTCTGTAGGGAAATAAATTATAATGTAGCGTGCAATGAGGTTACGAGGTTCTGGGATATTTTCCAGCATAACTGGCAAATGTGTGCGAGAACCCTGGCACCTCTCAAATTTTGCCCTGACTGTTTCCATAAAAGGCCAAATATAACCCTGTCTCCCTAAAACGGAATGTTACCGTTTCAGAACGGGTTCCGATCCCTTCCCGCCAAAACGTGACCAAAATTAGCTTTATAGCGAGCTACAAACAAATGGCTAGAGGCTCTTTTCTGAGCATCTTCCCATAGAGAGTGCCTGCCTCCCAGTTCTTCGATCCCTCTCCCAGTAACTTCCATCATTGCACTACTGCATCAGGTAAAGTCACTGAATTATTTCCTGCGCCTAGAACAAGGTTCACAACCATTACCTCAGTCCCATGTCTGTTGCTGGAAAATTATATGTAAGTGCAGCAGCCTGCACAGCAGGTGGTAGGAAAAAAAGGAGTGAGAAATATTTCTGTGATTGTGTGGCACTGAGAGGCACAATAGCTTTTATAATTATTTTTTTATTTATTTTTATAAACCCCTTGGGGTGAATTCTCGAAAAGTTCTCTTGAAGATTATTTTAATGTACCATTTGTTTCGTGACTTTGAACCCGTGACAGTTATGGGAAAATATTATTCTTAAAAAGAACAGGAAACTGTTATTGGGTTTTTTTCCTCTCTCTCCAAGTATATACTAAGGCGTCATCTTTTAAAATTATCCGTGTGTGCATGGGGTAGCCAGACGTTGGCTGTGTCTGATTAAGGAAGGACACGTTCAGTAACTGAACGCACCTCATATCACTTTCACCCTCTCTGAATCCGTGGGAAAGGTACCGTTTCTTACCTCTACCCATTCTATTCTCCTTCCTGTGTTCTGGAAAAAACTTCATTCTCACCTGTAATTTCTATTTTGTCTGGGTTCCCTAGCAGAACATTTGACCGAGCCAATCAATTTCAGCTGCATCTTGAGTTACATCCGTGATTACAGAGTAAAACTCCTTGAATGTCCGAGATTATTTCCTGTTTGACATTTTTCCGATTGCAATTAAATCAAGTCATTGTGAGTAAACGTACAGGGATAATTCACACTAGTGCGCTTCTCGGGAACAGCCCATTCACTGACAGCCGACGAAGTAGTGAAACTTTCTATTTTTTTCCCCACAGCGTCAACGGAAAGCGTGCGGCTAATGTAGGGGTAATACCGAAAGCTGGCCAGGGGAACAGGTTTGTGATGTGCATCTCGAAGATTTGCCCCAATAAATGCCCCGGTAAGATGTGGTTAGGGGGATAAAAGAGCAAGTCCGCAGGTTAGGCAGCATGGGGGTGAACAGGAGAAAGAAAAGCGAAATCGCGGTGTTTAGCGGTCCCGCTCGCTTTCGTCCAGTTGTATTTACTTTGTTCTTGTTATGTTTTTTAGTAAATGCATTTTGGGTTAAGTTAGTTTATTTTTTAGGGCAGGCAGTATCCTTATCCTGTGTTGTGTATATAATCGACTACGTGTTAAAATTTTGTGGACAAATAGCCAGTGACAGAAAAGACCGCAGTCTTGTTTTTTTCCTAAATGAGCTTTTAATTTCTGAAATCACTTGCGTCCAATTATACAAACATGACGTACCGTGTCTTTGCTATTGTGACGTTAGAGGATTCACATATTTTTGGTGCATGCACTGTTTGAATTTATGTCCGGTTGTAAAGTGCCTTCAGTTCTGTTGTGAGATTTTGCTGCTAAGCAATGATCCTGTTAGTGTGAGAGAATGTCCATATCCGTCAGACACCCTGTTCTCTTGATTGACAGTAAACAGGAAAGTAAAAATGCACTTAAGTTCACCTTATAAAAGTTATTGCTGTTCTTAGCAACCCCCGGGAAAATGACCTGGTCGGTTTATATGGGCCATACTTGACGATAAATAAAAATTTTGCTCGATTTTGGTATCTCCTTCTGAGCGCATCTTCTTCCCGTTCATTACTAAATCACGAATTTGAGGTTGTGAACGCAGAATGATTAGTAACTTGAGTATTCGCACGCTTACTGTTTGACCCGCCCAGTCACACTGGGGTGCGCACGGCCTATACACCACCCACTCACCCGTTACCAAGCGCCCAAAGCCCTTGCTCTGCGCTTTGCAGATCTGCTGGCGGCGTGACTGCCATCCTCCCGTTATCCTCAGCTGCCTAGACCATCTGGGTCCACCAGGGTGCAGCGGGTCGTCACGGCGACGTTTTCCTGTCCTCTGTACCCCGTGGCTCACCTCCAGCAAGGCAAACACGTGCGTGCCGCCCGCGCACACAGACCCGTTACACTTCGTAACAGAACATCGGTCTTGGCAAACTCCAGCCATGTTCATATCTATACCGGGCTAAGTAATGTCCCCATTGTCTCCCGGAAGGATGGGAAAAACGTATTCCGTCCCGAAGGAAACGTCAGAAACGTCACCATCCCCATCATAAATTCTGGCTCGTCCTAGAAGTTGCCAATAAATCATTAAAGTCGGCGTTTTATCCTCAAAGTTATGTTGCTTTTATGGAAGTGTTTATGGTATGTTACTTTTACAGAACTGGATTTTTTGGAAATGCTTTCTTGGGTTGGATTTAACGCCTGCACTTGTTTATGCCTGTATCTTCCCTTAGCTTTTCTCATCTAGCCCCTTTCTCTTTGTTTATCCGGCCTCCGGAGTATCACCCTTAAGGACCGAGTGTGTAAGTGCCACATTTAAAAGTTAGGGACCATTGTTGTGGCGGACTCTTCATTTTCGCAGCGTGCCCACTCGCTGGCCTGTGGAGATAACCCAGTGGGCCGAGTGCTCCCGGGGACCCCAAACCGGGCCCCCTGGCCCACCACACTGATGATGGCTTTTTCCTCCGAGTTCCAGGAGGCCATCAGACGATGGTGTTTTGCAGCCTTATTGTGCACAGATAATGGTAATGGGAGATCTCTGATGGCAGAGCATGTCTGAGTTCCTGAAGCCCAGGGCGTCCGTCTCAGCGGCGGCCAATGTCTGCTTTTCCAGGGATGCAGTGGGGGCCTGAACATTTGCCCGCTCGCTCGCTGGCTCCCAATGGGGGAAAATTCTCATGCAGTCTATTTACAAATTATGCACAGACGGTTGTGTGTTATTTGAAAAATGGATATCCTGGTGGTTAAAGGACTATTATACTCTACCCTAGAAATGGGTTTGTGCGTCGTACACAAAACAAGACTGTGAAGCAATGTTACGATGTGCCAGGGTAGGGGGTATTGAAAGAAAAAGACAAAATAATATCATCAAGAAAACTGTAGCGCTCGTAACTTTTGATGTGTGAGGTGTTTCAACAATGAACAAAGTAACATTTCGGCTACCCCCACAGTACTGTTCTTTGATTTAAAACATCTGATGCCCAAAATATAGTGTTTGTGAGGTCTGTATTGTGATGGACTGTGGAGTCCATATTTCCAACAGAAAGTTTGTATTTTTAAATGTGATTTCTACGCTTTAGCAAGAGTGTAATCCCTGAGTAAATCAAGGGCCAGCAGTATTTTGTTATAATGTATTGTATCAGCTCAGGGCCATGTTTGATCACTGGGATATTGTTAGCTGTCGTGTCCAACATTAAACAGAACATGAATTGTTTTGCTAGGCCTTTATGTTGTAATGTGTTAATCTTGGTTGTTGTTGTTTTTTTTGTTTTTTTTTGCTTTTCTGTTGGAAAAAAAAAACAGAAAGATGATATGTTCAAGCATTTACAGACCTAAAGAGGCAGCTAATGAGGTGATCAGAGATCAGAGCAGCAGAGTTAACCACAGAGACACTGTGTTCTAGTTTACCCGTTGAATGATTTTCATCAATGTACACATTTGTTTGGGTCCGGTACCTCCGTCAGATCTGACGTGGAAGGCGCAACCCTTATCTTAATTCAGAGACAATTTCTCATAGAAATGTTTAAGACATCCAACCATGGTCTCTATGTTTCATAAACAAGACCCACATGTTTTGTTTGTTTTTTGCTTGAGAAAATATAAACTAGTTCCAGATGGATATAATGTCAGAGAATACTAATCTGAGATATATGAAATATAAGACGCATTTTACAATACTTGCCTAAGGCTCAATATTACCCATAGTCCTTTTCTTTTAAGGAATTATAATTGTTTTATGAATAAACTATTTCTGGGGTAGGTCATTTAATTCTCTGTGTTCTGCAGCCTGAAGGCAAGTTCAGCATTACTTTCAAATAATAAGTATATTTCTTTCTTTCTTTTTGAAGAAAGACTGTCGACTAATGGCTTCCCAAAATTGCTTTTATTAATTGATAATACGTTTTAAAAATCATCTCAAAATATTAAGATCGGAGTACATTTCCATGTTAAACAACTCCTAGAATCATTTGATGTATTTTGCAGAACTAAATTTGATTGCTAAAAGGACAGAACAATACTAATTTAACCAAAGCCAGGCGGAATAAAGACTTAAATGGATGCGACGATGATAAAGGACAAATGCTGTAATGGATTGAAGAAAAGACGTGGTACCTGTTTAAATGTATTAGGCAAATAAAAGAACATACTGAGGCAGTTTGACTAAAAACGGACTGTCGTGTCATGTCCAATGAATTTTGTTCATTCGGTTATCCAGCTATTGTCTAATCCTCCTCAGGAGCCTAAATGAAAGAGATGAATCCGTGGCTAATATGACAATGGAGAGTGATAAGAAGGGTTCCTCTACATTCGCCTCAGCATCAAGGACGCGATTCTGAGCGGATTCTCGGAAGGGGGCGGTACGGAACACGCCACGCCGCCTTTTCAAAGCGATTGAACTGATTTCAGTTACGGGGAGACGGGGCGCCAGCGACTCGCGTTTGGCTGACGTTGATTAGCCGACGTTCTCCGGTTTGCGGGAGTTGTCACAACCCATTCGGCTCTCAGCACCCCCGACCGAGCAGGGAGAGCTGGGCTTGCTCTCTTCCCAGACGGAGAGCCTGCGTGGAACTGGAGAGGCCCCGATTTCTTCAGTATCAATTTGCACGCAGATCTCATGTCAAAAGGACCGCATAAGCCCGGTTTCGGGAGATTACTGAAATAAATCACTGGACACAGGGGTGTTATTTTTCTGCATAAAGTCTTTGATACTAACTGAGAAAAGATGCCTGGAAGTCTGCCTAAATACATTTGTGTGCAAAATTATATACGTGCTATCGCGTTACAATTAATTGAACACCATAAATAATGCAAACCTGGTTGTAATTAAAACTGTGATTTAGGAAACGCATTCCCAAATGTGCGATAACAATCATATATATTTCATTAAGCGACAAGTAGTGCATGAGCAACGAGGTAGTGATAAATTTAGTTAAGAACGTTGCCAGAACGTTTGTCTTTTGAGCAAAAAACAGTAGAGTAGAAGACGGATGTTGTAATGTTGGTAGATCACTCAGAATATGAAAGCTTGTCTTTTTCCACTAGCCCTGAGTAGACCCATGAAAACAAAGCTCAATCTTCTCTTTCTTTTCTATTCGATGTGATGAATTACAGTTTTAATAATGCAGCAAATGTCAGTATATTCAGTATCAGTTAGGCTGTTTCCTAGCCTAATCACAGGGGGGGAAAAGATATCTTTAAAATGGTATAAAATTTTGCCTAGTTAATAATTTAATGCTTATGACATTTAGCATTTACCTCATCTTGGAAACATTTCCATAGGAGAGTGTTCTTGGGAAAAGACAGAAAAACATCTGTAATCCAGTTGTCAGGGGAATCGATTCAAATCGATTGCTTCCCACAGTGTTGTATTGAAGAGGCTTTTCTTTGTTTCTGAATTAAAACATGGTCCAAAAGTCGCCATAAATGACTTGATTCATTATAGTGCAACGCGCAAATAGTTTTCTATCTGAACATTTCCTTTTTGTGAACTTGAAATGACCAGAAATTTGTATTTAAGAAGTCCCCTATTTTAAATATGTATATCAGGGACGTGTACTGAATTTGGTCCAGTAAATGTAGCTTTCTCTGTCTCTAAAAAGTGCTGGTCGATTGAGGTGACCGTGTTGGGACCACCGAGCAGGGGTTACGGAACTTTCTGACCGTGGCATTGGAGCCTCGACCTCGAATTTATGACCAGGACCGTGATTCGGTGGGCCTAGCGTCGCTTCTGTTCGTACCGAACACAGATGTCGAGTAACAAATAATATTTAGTTTCTTCTCTGAATATGCCATGGTCCCCCCCGATTAGGGTCACTGTCTGTGTTTCTGCCATTTTTTTTTTATTTGCCCTCGTTATCCTGAGCGTCCTCATCAAGCACAAAGTCACTTTGGCATTTAAGGCAAAATATCAACCACCGCGGGCGCAATAAAGGTTCTTCATTTCATTCTGTTGTTCTTTATTAAAACTTCTGTTTACTTTAAGTTTTGCCGCCCATGGTGCGGGCTTTCCCTGGGGAGAATAATGTGAGCCTTATTTTCTAAGGCAAACAACCATGAGACAGAATTCACAGGGAGAACGGCACAATTTGTCCGCTGAAAACGGGCCTTCACAGCACCACAAACTGCAGCTGCTTGGGCGTAAGTCGAAGTGCCAGCAGAGTCGCGCTTTTCCAGTGGAGTGGCATTGAAAAATGGAGTCTGAACTTTCTCTCTAAATACAGTTTCATAGAGAGGTCCCAGAGCACCAAACATCCTCAGTTAATATCCTGGTAGAGGGCAGGCACATGATTATTGGGGTGTAGCCTTAGTTACGGACCATTGATCCTGGCACAGAATCATCTGTAAATCAGATTTAGCGGCTCTGTCATAGGATGGTATAATATTGAATGGCTAACGGTGGCTTATATTGATCGGATGAATTGCTGCTTGCAGTGCAATGAGTAGTCAATGGATACTAGCCCTAACAACTTCAATTTCCTTAATACAGCCATGCAGACATGCCTGGAGCCTGGGGTTAGTAAAGATGTAAAAAAGTGGCCACAGCCGTCGTTTATTAGCGGCGTTCGCGTCACAATTAATCATCCCTCTGTGAACGGTTTGCTTTAGCGGGGAAAGGTGTCACACTGAAGGCTGAGATTTGAAGATAACAACGTTACTGAAGATAAGAACAACATTATAGAAAACAAGAACAACGTTATACAAAATAAGAACAGCGTTATAGTAAACAAGAACAGCGTTATAGAAAACAAGAACAGCGTTATACAAAATAAGAACAACGTTATAGAAAACAAGAACAGCGTTATAGTAAACAAGAACAGCGTTATAGTAAACAAGAACAGCGTTATAGTAAACAAGAACAGCGTTATAGAAAACAAGAACAGCGTTATAGAAAACAAGAACAGCGTTATAGAAAATAAGAACAGCG
>JAOVYW010002549.1:0-13257 GCA_025775045.1 Hiodon tergisus
AGAATGACTATGACCAATGCCCAATACTAAAGAGAATGACTATGACCAATACCCAATACTAAAGAGAATGACTATGAACAATGCCCAATACTAAAGAGAATGACTATGACCAATACCCAATACTAAAGAGAATGACTATGACCAATGCCCAATACTAAAGAGAATGACTATGACCAATGCCCAATACTAAAGAGAACGACTATGACCAATGCCCAATACTAAAGAGAACGACTATGACCAATACCCAATACTAAAGAGAACGACTATGACCAATACCCAATACTAAAGAGAATGACTATGACCAATGCCCAATACTAAAGAGAACGACTATGACCAATGCCCAATAATACAGATGACGACTACTCCCTATACTCATTACTACAGATGTTTACATTACCAAATGCTACAGGAATGATATTTCATCCAATATAAAGGAGTGGAGCGGCTCGCCGTTGCCCTCACTCTGTTGGGCCAGTCAAGCTGTTTAGGTGACCTTGCCCTGCCGGGTTTCTGCCCTCCTCCTTCCTCACGGCCTGGGGTTACAGCAGCGCTGAGGTCCAACCACTGAGAAGCAGACATTAAATTGCAGGGTCAAGCCTTTAACGGGAGGGCCGAAGGGATGACTGCTTTCGTTCTGTTTTTTTAACTCTCTGCATTTTGGTAGATCTCAAAGAGTCCGCGGACCTCTGGAAAATGCGAGTTTTTTTTGCTGGTGCAGTAGGACGGATGGAACAGCTAGGAATATCCTTGATCTTCTCCCAGGAGACCTGGAAGGCTTCTGACGGGCGAAAGGAGAGATGCCGGCTTCTGCTCACACAGCGGTGAGGAATGGGCCAAGCCGTCTGAGTGCCTGTGGATGCTGATGTTGATGTTGGCCCTCTCTCAGGTGGTGCGTACGCAGCGGAGGGTTCTTTCATACGTGAATGAAATAAATTCACAGCCTAGAGAAACTGTAAGCAATGTTAAATCCAACAATTTCCTGTAACCGGTTATCCAGTTATTCTGGGTCAGGGTATACAGTGTGAGGCTGGGAACACCCGTCACACAGGGCCAGCTTAGCAGTCACCAACACGCAAGTGTTCGGACAGTGGGAGGAAAGCCACTCCAAAACGGGGAGAACTCCACACAGACAGCGACCCAAGACGAATTTAACTAAGGGACCACTAGTGAAAGTGCTCGCGGTGTTTTTTTTGGCGGTTGCTGTATTTAAACTGACTAGCTCCTCATATCTCATGGTAGCACCACCGCCTGTACTTGTGACTGCTTCCTGGCGAGGTGTCGTGTCAACAATCTAAAAGAGTGGCTTGGCTGTCCAGCCAGAGAACCTGTGAGCCAGAGGGCTGTGGTCAGGGGCACCGCACCTGTGAGCCAGAGGGCTTTGGTCAGGGGCACCGCACCTGTGAGCCAGAGAGCTGTGGTCAGGGGCACCGCACCTGTGAGCCAGAGGGCTGTGGCTTCAAATCTCGTGTTATGAGAGCAAGGGCCCGTATGCGGTTTTCTTGGAACGGGGTTCATGATTGGCCTATGTTCAAAGAGGGAGTGGAAAGGAGGATGGGCAAGGCTGCAGGGGGCCACTGGTACTTGAATTCGGAATTCAACGGAGGGGGCTGCTACAGAATCGGCATCTGCGCTGGCCATTAGTTATGATTAATGTCCCGCCTGCGGCTGAATGGTTGGGGGGGTGGGGGGTGTTCTGCTTCCTCTGTTTTCCATCTCACGCAGAGAGTAAACTTGGTTTCTCTGTCAGCCCTCCAGGCTTTGGAATCATGCACAGTAGAGGCAGCAGCACTCTGAATAATACACTTCCCATAACTTCACGTTCTCCGTTTGACACTTATTATTATATACTTACGTATTATATTATTTTCTCATCTCAGTCCCTTCCTACATCCCCTGAGTCTTCAGTGGAAAAAACATTAGCTGTCAAAGGCATTTGCTTGTTACAGAAAAAACTGTCTCTTAATCAGTTCGGCTGAAAAAGACGAGCCTTAACGGTGTCTGTTAGGCTGGAAAAGAGAAGTCGTAACTGAATCACTTACCAGCCCCCTGATTTTGGAGGATGTTATAAACTGTGGACTGTGTCCACCTGGGCTGTCTCGCTTCTGTCCCAGCAGTGGCCCACTGTGTCCACCTGGGCTGTGTCGCTTCAGTCCCAGCTGTGCCCCACTGTGTCCACCTGGGCTGTCTTGATTCTGTCCCAGCTGTGCCCCACTGTGTCCACCTGGGCTGTGTCGCTTCTGTCTCAGCTGTGCCCCACTGTGTCCACCTGGGCTGTGTCGCTTCTGTCCCAGCTGTGCCCCACTGTGTCCACCTGGGCTGTCTCGATTCTGTCCCAGCAGTGGCCCACTGTGTCCACCTGGGCTGTGTCACTTCTGTCCCAGCTGTGCCCCACTGTGTCCACCTGGGCTGTCTCGATTCTGTCCCAGCTGTGCCCCACTGTGTCCACCTGGGCTGTGGCGGCTCACACAGACAATTGCATAGGAGAGTGGAAACGCTCAGATTGCGTTTTCTGCCTCACACACTGCCAGACAAACTCAAGTGCAGTGGCAGCACAGATGCTCCTGTCATGCAGTTAGCTTACAGACCTAGCCAATTGCTGACAAGGCCCAGGCCCAATCCCTTAAAACCTCCCTGCATCCTTGTCATCAGCACCAGCCAGAGTAGGGACAGTATCAAGGCTGGTCTATTGGAGCCCCTGACAGTGCCCTGTGAGGGATGCTCTCACCGTACTGGGCTAACATTTACCAGCGGGCCCTAATTGTCTCATACGTCTCAGGAAACTGGCCAACAATTAACACAAGCTCTTTCAATGTGTGCCCCTGGCCCCCGTCGTTTCGACTTCCCGACAAAGCTGTTCCGGTCCAGAATCCCCTTCGGAATCGGGAGGCGCAGTTTATGAGAACCCCGCTTTCGCTTTCCCCCGTAATGAAAAATTCAGAATGAGCTCAGGGTGTAAAAATGGAAGGCAATTTACAGAAACCTATAAAACGCGACCGGCAGCTGAGGCAGAACCCCCCAAGGCAATTATAATCAGAAATGTAATGTCAAATCGCCGTTGTCCATGTTATGGATGGCTCCTCATTAAGTTCCCGAGCATCTATTGTACTCCGGGGTAGTGGGTTTTTATGGCTGCAGCCGAGTGGTAAAAAACGTTCTTGAGGTAATCGGTCTGTTAACCTCTACGAGTCGGCCTGTCCGCAGCCTATCTGCTTTTGGTGTTGAGCTCGCAGACGTCATTCTCCATTAGAGCCTTTTTATGAGCAGACGCCTCACCAGTTACAGGGGAAGGATGCCAGGCCTCTCACTTAAAATGCTCTTTCTCCATAACCCCTCTACAGTTCAAAGAGGTCAGAATCGGCGCTGTTAACACCCCCCGCCATCCGGTTCACGGCGATGGAAGTCAGAGCATTTGTGAAGGCTGATGTGGGATGGGTTTAGGGGCGGGGGGGTTTGGTAGGTTACAGGAAATTGATGTAGAACGGGCATGCAGATAGTTGGGCAAGGGACGTGGAGGTGCAGACTGGAATTTTGTAGCACATATCTTGGTCTTTATACCAAGGTTGCTGTTCACCGCCATTTCCTGCTCATTTATCTGTTGCTTTAGGGGGATAAAGCTGATCTCCCCTTTCGTCAGGTGAACACAGGTTACGTTAAGAGACGAGCACTGACTAGCAAAATGGGGAAAAGGCATCAGTTTTCCTGCATAGCCAACGCCCCCCTCTGTAAACAATCGAAAACGTTGGGACGTTCTAGGCACGGGCCCGGATTTGTTCCGCGTTTGTCTCATTTTTGTGTTTGCTTTTTCGCTAACGGGATCATTAAAGCAGATCTGGCACCGAATCGAGCTCCTTCCAGCCTGATTTGTTCCTAGCGGTTTTTATTTCCCCCTAAAATCCTGCATGTGCAAGGCTTCCTCCACTCGAGCAATTAGTCCCAGCGTTTGCATTTCAGATTCAATAAACCTGCTCCCAGAGAAAGGCAACCAGAAGCCAGAGCAAGGCTGCATAGCTGCAGTCAGCAAGGTCTGTTGAGTCAGATCCCTTCCAGAAAGATACACATCACTGACCACCACGATATTTCAAGGAAAACAGGGGGGGGAAAGGGACCGTTACGATCATGGTTTCACAACCATTCAAAACATTCATAGGCGGCTGTTGCCAAGCAACAGTTCAATTGCATTCCGTACCGTTATTCAATTTCTGTATTTTACCGACATGCATAGCCCTCAGTGGCCTGTACTGCTATTGAGACGGGGGATGGGGTCCTGCCTTATGGACACCACAGCGGACCCCCCCCATTCATGTCTACATGCCCCTAAACGCAGCGAGCAAGCGCCAGCTTCCCTGCAAAAACACAGGCCAACCATGAGGAAAGATCACATCGCATTAATTGAAGGGATAAATTGATACATTGAAAACTGACCGTAGTTGAATCACACCCTCCTACAATTTGTCCCTAACCTACAATTTATTTCCAATTTCCTTTCCTTCATTATTACATTTTACATTTTGCAGAAGCTCTTGTCCAGAGCGACGTACAAAGTGCTGTAGATTCAGGGTTCACAAGTGCAATACGAATATTACAAATGGCCTACAGTTCTGGACCACAGTAATGGGCTACAGTAGTTCGTTGGATTCATTCATGAGCCGCAGTTATTTGCTGCTGCGGTGGACAGCATTAATTGGCTTCAGTGATGGCCTAAAATAATTGGCTGCAGTAATTGGCTCCAGTGATGGCCTACTGTAATAGGCTATGGTAAATGGCTCCAGTGATGACCTATTGGTGGTTGCCCAGCAACAGCCCTCACACAGAGCCCACGTGGTTTAAAGTGTCATCAGTATTGGGCTGTAGTTGTGTGATGGCTGCGGTACTCTGTGGTGTTTTTGTCTTGGTTGTGCTGTATAACACAGTTTGGTAAGAAAATTATGGTCCAGTGTGTGGACCAGGAAGGGGCCCTATATGTATTCTACCTATTCTTTTAAAATGTTATTTTAAAATATTGGCTTAAAGACAAGGCTGTGAGTTGTGAGGGCTTGGGGATGTTACATTTTTAAATGTCTGTTCTGTAAGGTCATAGGGTCACAATTTGGAGCCAATTATTTGGGCAGACACCTTTTCCCAACAGGAATTACTCAACCATTAAATCAAAATACATTCTGTGCTCACAGAGAAAAGTAAACAGAACAGATATATAAACAGAATCATCACAGTAAAATAGCTTAAACATTAACACGCTGCTCTAATGACCGGAGACAAAGTGCCATGGTCTGTAGAATGTGCAACAGACTTCAGTACCGACTAATTCTCAATGGAGGACATAAATCAGTCTGTAAGCTGAGGTTAGAGGAACTCGCCAGGGAAATGTGCGTTTATATTTATATCACAGATGAAATCACATATTTTTTAATGATGCTGTTTTCACAGTGCTATTCTATGGTCTCATAGCACAGGATTAGGCAGGGTGGTGCATTTACTGTTTGGAGTTTTCGACCGATGTTTTCGGTGGCGAAAGGCAGAAAGATTTCTGCGAGAAAGCACTCCGGGTAGCGGTGAAAAGGTCAAGCGGCCGAGACGACCCTTTCAGAGCCGCGCGCTCCTAGTGTTGCTCAACAGCCGAGCAGTAACACGGCTCGAGTCTAACACATTTCTCAGCCCTCCGCCTGCTCTTTGTTATTCTTCTCGTGGAAGCCAAGAGAGTTAGCATTTCAAAACAAAGCGGGGCCTGACGTCAAGCAGATGGAGGAGCCTACTCATAAGGCATTGGTTTTTACATTTTCCGATGAAACTGTAATGGGGGGTCTCTTTAGGAAAGGCCAAGTTACCCCAGCTCTCTGAGACGCTTTGAAACGCCTTGCGTGTACCCTCCGGCGACTGGGAAAGGTGGAGCCACTGGCCAGACGGGCCTGCACACCGCAGCGGCAATCCCGAGCGGGGAGCGTTGTCTCGGCACAGATGGGAGATCGGATGCGGGAGGAGGGGCGGGGGGATAAATTCAGGACCCCAGATTGCGACCGGCACATTGATTTGCTGATCAAAAGGGCCCTTTTTTCTTCAGGACTTGTGTCAGGCGCATGGAGGCTTTTGATGAATGGGAGGCGCTGGTGCGCCGTTGGCTTCCCTAGGGCTGAAGTTCACCCTTTCCCCTCTGCCATTGGGCGAACACCTGTCAGCCCGACAGGGGAATCTCTCTAGCGTGACAGACAGATCTGCAGGGGTTCACTGATGTTGGGTTTTGATTAATGCTGGTTACTGAGCCCAGTCCCTCTGCCCTAATGTTTGCAGAATGTAAAAATTACGTTGTGGATAAGACTTTTTTCTGATTTAACGTACTGTGGTATGGTGGAGACGAGGGGGCAGCTCATCCCTTTTATCCACCAGCATTATCCACTGGAATTTGGCATTTAAGAAATAGCTTTTCATTCCTTTGAGATTTGACTGTTTTATTTAATATTAATTTACATTAGTTTGGACAGGTACCTTCTCAGTTCAGTTTTTTGCCTCGTATGCAACGTCTCAAGTCTAGTCCTTCCTGTAGCTTATATCGTTGGGCGCGTGAATAAACGGGATTATATGGGCGCGATGGGGTCCACTTCTCAAGCAGCGGTTTCACCCCCCCCCCCCCCCCGATAAATACACGCCCTCCTTTGAAAGCGCGGTCGTGTAAAACCTAGAAAACACACATATATAGCTTTCGCCGTCTCTCCCCTGCCCATTCCCTTGGGGTGAAAGGGTCCGCATTGACATCACTGTGGTGACAGCGGGTGACATTTCTTATTAGCGGGTTACCAGTATCGAAGCGAGAGGTGTTTTTTTTCTGTCGGGAGACAGCTGGGCCTGGGCGCAGCATGGCCGTGTGATGGGAACCAGGGCTCTCCGCGCTTTGAGGGATCAGAGAGGCTTGCCTTTTCTGTTCGCCGCCTCTGTAATTACTTCCCCCTGTGAGCGTGCTTGAAGTTCAGCCAATTAGACAATAAAGAGCGAAGCCAACGCCCCCCCCCACCCCCATTCCCCCACCCTCATCCTCAACCTCAGCCTTCTGACTCGCTCGGTCACACTAACCTGTTTTACAACTGGGACGCTTGGCTGCGTAACGCTGGCTGGTGAATATGCCTTCATTGTAGAATATACGAGAATATTTTAAACATTTCGAAGCGAAAAGAAAAAATACCCGGTCGTTCCGTTCATCGTCACGGAAACAAAGGAACCACAACTGAGAGGTGTGTTCCCCGTTCAACGAGCCGATGGTCCCTACGCCCTTTTCCCTTCCATTCCGTGTAAAATCTTCCACGTCACTACAGGAGGGTGGGAAAGACAACGGCCATTGACCTACAGGGCATCGAGCGTTGAGGTTTACTGGGAAATGAAACTCACCATAAGAAATTCGACAGCCAGTGCATCCACTACACCCTATAGAGAAACCAATCCTAGATGGACGGCGCTGAAAATTTCCAGACATTTATATTCACGCCTCTGCCGTAATTACAGAGAGTGTGTAGTAACTCTGTCTAAATTTAGAGTGGGGTTCGAATGCGCGGTCAGAATGGGTTCTGTCCGGCTCCTCCCACGGGCCTGTGCTGGGCCTGCGGGTGTAGCAAGGTTTTACGGTTTTCATTCTCCGCTTTCAGGAGACACCTTTACGGGTGTCCAGGCTGTACTCGAACTCGCAACTGGCATCCAATGGTCTCAATACCAATGGTTTCCCATAGCGTTTTCAGCGCCGAAATCAGTGTTGTGGCTGGTGGTTTCACAGCCAGGGGATCTTACAAGTTAGGTGCTCGGCGTTTTTGGTTTCTGAGACGAACAGTCAATTTATGATCATTTATGAGTGCTTTAGTGACAATCGCTGTTCAGAAGGCCTCAAAGTTATCTACACTTCTTATAATATTCACAATGATTTTACATACATATAAAGTATGTATTACAAATGATATATATATATATATATAAAAATCACTGAGCCTCTTTAGGCATAGGCCAATTTCCGCATGTCTGCCGTTGTGTTTCTGGCATTTTTGTCTTATTGGAGATACAGGCATGCTGTGTTGTGTTTTAATATCCTGAAGCATGTCAATATGTATACAAGTGAGGTGTTTGCATCTCCCTTTGCAGCAAATTCTCCGTCACTCGCGACAGAACGCGACGAAGGTCATCTTCCTCATCACCGACGGCTACTCCAACGGCGGGGACCCGCGGCCAGTGGCGGCCGCGCTGCGGGATCAGGGTGTGGAGATCTTCACCTTCGGGATCTGGCAGGGCAACATCCGGGAGCTGAATGACATGGCCTCGCACCCCAAGGAGGAGCATTGTTACCTGGTGCACAATTTTGCCGAGTTCGAGGCTCTGGCACGCCACGCCCTGCACGAAGGTGAGGGCACCGGACGGTCAGACGCACAGAGCGCGTTCGCGACTTTGGAACGCGAGAGGGGTCTGTTCCTCGTCACACCGGCATGTCTATTCAGACTGCTTACTCACTTGTGGTGAGAAGTGTCTGTCCCTGCTATGGGCCTCAGGGGGGTTTTTTTTCCTGCTGGTTAAGACACTCTATTTTTTTAGGGACTTTTATTTTGTATTTTATGGATTTGCTGAAATGTCTGTTTCATGTTGTTCCTACAGTCTTTA
The DNA here is from genome assembly GCA_025775045.1 of Hiodon tergisus. Classification (NCBI taxonomy): domain Eukaryota; kingdom Metazoa; phylum Chordata; class Actinopteri; order Hiodontiformes; family Hiodontidae; genus Hiodon; species Hiodon tergisus. The sequence goes on from JAOVYW010002549.1 coordinate 8,620, forward strand.
GTAGCACTGAAGTGAATATATTTTTATTGTGACATCAGAAGCCCATTTCAGATCTATGACCCAAACCAACCAGAGCTGATAAGAACATGGAGCAACTCAAAGCCATCAGGGTCGTGGAAAGTTTCCTGAAATAATTCTAGAGAAGGGTGGATTGACTCAAGCAACAAGCCGTTCACGATGTTATCTTATCTTTGAAAATATGTCAAACATAACTCCAGAAAATCAATGGCACATGAAATGCGTGTCAGGAAACACATACAACTTTACATGCCCGCAAGAGAAATACAGCTACTAATATTTACTGCAATAATTAGGTTTATAAACGCAGTATTGCTAAATTAGCTGGCAGACATGACTGTCTCCAGGCCCTCCTACGTTTCAAAACAGGCAAAACCTCTACCTGCCCCTTCTTGCACTGAGAAAGGTTAGATTTGGTCCTGGGATGAATACATTTTACCATCGCTTGATTTAGTCCAGACCAAGTCTCTAATTAGATCAATAAATAATATTATTTATTTTGTATTAATGGGAAAAATTGCACTTGTCATTGCAGTATTCTGTGTTAATGTAAGTTAAAGTCACCCGGTAAGAGTCTACCAATCACTGAAAAGCATAGAGAGGGTGAAGTAACTTGAACCCCAAGCCAGTTCAGTTTGCAGAGGAACAAGAGATCCAAGCTTCAAGCCAAGAGAACTGTCAATGAGCTGTGAAAACAACCCTTGTTGTGGCGTGTGATATCAGGTTGGCCGTCTCCCTGATAAAGATGTCTCTGCGGGAAAAATTAACTCTCTCACCCCGACTCTGTGTCTTTGTTTGCCCCTCCTCCCAGATCTCCCGACAGGCAGCTACATCGCAGATGACCCGCCACGCTGCTGGTCGCTGTGCGAGGCGGGGCGGGACTGCTGTGACCTGATGGCCAGCTGCCAGTGTGGCGTGCACACTGGCCAGTACGACTGCGTCTGCGAGAGGGGTCACTACGGGCAGGGCCTGCAGCACGAGTGCAGCGGTAAGCGGGGCCCCTGGGGACAGAGGAGAGGGGGGGGGACCCTGGGTGAAAGCCGAGCGGATGGGTCATGAGGGCGTACGGGTTCGAATGCTGCTGCCAGGAACATAGCTGCAGTTCCCTCTCTGCACTGCGCCTCTCCTCCTCTCCAAACAAACATCGGTAAATTAAATCAAGCGAGCGTGTACGAGCTCCGTCACATCAGGAGGATATTTCAGATGTGTGAGAGCTGACTCCGGGACGCAAATGCTTTCACTGTCTTCTGAAACGGCAAAGAGTTCCTTTGATAAAGTGCATAAGCCTCAATGGTGTTTGCATGGCACACAAGGACATGAGATTAATCTCTGTTTAGTTTTATTGCTCCATGAATCTCTGGTTTGTTTACCGATGGATTATGGGAAACAAGAAGGCCGTTGAAAGCCCACCCTGCAAAAAGAGGTGTCAGTGTTGTAGGAGGTGGGGTTTCACCTCTGGCTAAAGAAAATTCAGGGCAAGTGCTCTACGGTCAACGGACGAACCTCCTAGTGATGCTCTGCTCTTCTAGGTACGGGGAACCTGGGTGGAGCAGGTGCCCTTTGAGCCCCTAACGTATTAAATGCTGGACATTCCTGGAGCAGTGAGACAAAGAGACACACTTGTTTTGGTAACCATCAGAAGAGTCCAGGCAGTTTTAATCAGCCCTCCAATCAGTCATATCCCTGGACCTACTGAGATTCATCTCCGTCATAAAAGGAGAACAGAAAACACCTCATACATTGTAGATTGCTTTGGTTTGGTCATTGCTTCAGTTGTGCAGTTTGGCAGACTCTGTCCTATAACAAATGATCAACAAGAATCTGTGGTAGACATAATTCCATATTTCTTTCTGGAAGGACTGGGCGCTTTAATGGCAACCTCTTGCGCAGTGCTTTGAAGCTTATCGGTTAATAGCCAAAATAACCCTACAAGGGTGCTTGACGCAACGGCGCTCTCCAGCAGACCCTAACTGAGTAACGTGTCTGGGCGTATCGTGAATCAAAGTGCAGGTCTGCCAAGTATTTAATCAATGGGTCCAAATATGAATTGGGTTTGTGTTTGTTGGAGAGTGAAGAAAGCTTTAAATAAGAACAAACCGGGCCGCCTGGTTGGGTTGAGCCAATGCTTGGTGATTGACGACTTTGTTAATGTCTGGGCTCGTTCGTGACCTTTATTTCGCCTGCGATAAGGCTGAGTATTAAGAAAATAGGTGGCGATATTTTCAGTTTTTAAATAATTCATTTTTATTTTTATTTTCAGAGATGGTTGGCTCTCATTGCCCTAATTTGGGGTCTTCTCTGCCAGTCGGCTGGCTGGGGCTCAGCTTCTGCTCCTCTCCGCCCCATAGTCAGCGACCGACACCCTCCACCTCACGCCTTCAGCGACGGCGCACGTTCGGAGTCGGAGCTCGTGTGATAGGGCTGAGGTTAGCGAGCGGTCCCATCACTGAAAGGCTGCTTCTCTCTAAAGGATGTCATCACGTAGCTCTTCTTTTTGTGTTTCCACGTTTCTCGTCCCGGTTTGTCTCACTCTTGTGCTAGATTCCTTTTCGTTCGTCTCTGAACACTCGGTGAACCGCCCTGGAATAGGGCTGGTAAGTTAGAACAGCAGCCCGCGCGGGCCAGGCATTATCAGGAGGAGTCTAATCAGCAGAGACTGCTGGCTGGGGTCGGGGGGGGGAGTTCAGCCAGAGAGATTCTCACCTCACTCGTATGTGTCAGGCCAGGTGGCCGCAGATGATGGATGGAAGTTGAAACAGAGCTGGAAGGAGGCCGTGCTTGGCCACAGAATCCCCCGTGTTTCCCTCGCGATCATTAGCTGGGAGCAGATGGACACGATTAGCAGCCTGTCTCCCCAGATGACCTCCACCATCGGGCAGGTTCCGAGGGAATATTTTCTCTCGCTTGCACAGCAGATATTGTCTTTGGGAACAGCCTGGATCGATTGCGGTTTTGACTCCAACCCCCTTGGTCTGGTCTGTGTGTTCCTGGAGATGCCGAGGCTGGGACAGGGCTCTGAGGGGAGCGACGACGGTAACGTCCTGCGTTCTGGGGTTCTGGGGGCCCTGTTCTGTTGGAGAGTTCTGTCAGTGTGCAATGTTCCACACAGATGCCTCTGCGTCGTCGACCAATTGCCCTGCTTCACGCTTTGGGTCTGGGAAAGGAGGGGCCAAAACTGACTGGCAGAGTCTGGAATGTGTAATGAACGTGCAGATTTCCAAAAACCACCACCCCCCGCCACCCCCAGTGTGTCGGGGTTAACACAGGATTATATCCTGACCCGTGACGCCAACTCTGAAAATAGCACCACTCCCGGCGCTCTCTCCCAGACCTTCCAAACATACATTCTTCCCATAATTCCAACAACATCCTGATCCAGGGCCAAGCCAGATGATGCAGCAACAATGCACTAATAAATGCCAGGAGCGCTGGGACGCGCCGCGTCGGCACCCCTTCCAACACCACATATCACAGTGTAACAGGGGCTTACCCATGCCTTTGGTTGGCCGTACCACAAACCTTTCAAGTGTCCCGAAGGGTTCCATCCGTGCAGCTGTGGCGATAGTAACGGCGTGGTGACTATGCCTGAATCAAAACTAGTTTTTTACTTGTTTTAAATGTTCTTATTGAAGAAATGAAACGATGTATAACAGTGAAACAATGTTTAACAAAAGAACACATGGACAATTAAAACCCACGGCTGTTGGAACATCTGCAGAGCCCTCACCACGCTCACGGGCATGATTGGCGACTGATTCCTCAAAGTGCCTGCTGTATATAATATTTGTTCACAGCTGGATTACTGAGATTTCAAAAGAAAACACGGAGATGGAGACAAACACAACAGCCTATTTTTTAGTTTAACGTGGGATTTGGAACGCAGGAAAAACGAGCCTGAATCCACCCTCGCCGCTGGTACGAGAACGATCTCCAGGGCCAACCCGGATTCTGGCTGACCCGCTCCGAAGTGGTGAAGGTGCCAGCAGTCCTGGGCAACAACAGTTTGGAGCAGGATCCTGCTTGTGGACGTGAGGGCCGGCTCCGTCAGGCCGACGCCCGGCTCTGACCCTTCGCGGTTGAGTGATTAGCGCTTCAGGTCATGCAGAAACGCTCAACCACTTCCAGCATGGCGTGGTCATGTAGGGCAGCATTTAAACATGAGACTCGCTGAAGTCCAAATCAGATCAGGTCAAGGTCCTGCATAGTGCAGAAGACAGCGCGGGGCAGAAAAACACTCCCCTTCACACACAGTGCTCGGGTCTCATCCAGTGTGCTCGGTTCTCCGCTCCCAGTGTGCTCGGTTCTCCGCTCCCAGTGTGCTCGGTTCTCCGCTCCCAGTGTGCTCGGGTCTCATCCAGTGAGCTCGGTTCTCCGCTCCCAGTGTGCTCGGTTCTCCGCTCCCAGTGTGCTCGGGTCTCCGCTCCCAGTGTGCTCGGGTCTCCGCTCCCAGTGTGCTCGGTTCTCCGCTCCCAGTGTGCTCGGTTCTCCGCTCCCAGTGTGCTCGGTTCTCCGTTCCCAGTGTGCTCGGGTCTCCGCTCCCAGTGTGCTCGTTTCTCCGCTCCCAGTGTGCTCGTTTCTCCGCTCCCAGTGTGCTCGGTTCTCCGCTCCCAGTGTGCTCGG
>JAOVYW010002550.1:0-14955 GCA_025775045.1 Hiodon tergisus
CTGGGGTTGGCCTAGGCCCCTTAGTTCCACTGAAGGGAAATGTTAATGCCTCAACTTACCAAGACATTTTGGAAAATTCTATGCTTCTATTTGGAAACAGTTTGGGGAAGGCCCTTTTCTGTTCCAGCATGACTGCGCCCCAGTTCACAACGCAAGGACCATAAAGGCATGGTCCCACTGATACAGGGTCGCCTGGCTGTCCCAGCCTGCTGTGGTCCCACTGATACAGGGTCGCCTGGCTGTCCCAGCCTGCTGTGGTATTGTCGTCATGGCTCTCAAATACGATGCAGTCTTCTGTTACTGTATGGCCCCCTACACCACCAGCAACCATTTTTCTAAAAGCCTGACACCTTAACCACAAGTTTTTGCATGCTAAATTGTTGTGTAATTACAGTTTTTGAAAAAGATTAGAAAAAGTATTCAGCCCATCCCATTTTTTCACAATTAAGGGTCTCACAGCTTGGAATTTTGATGCATTCGATTGAGAATATGTATTTTTGAGTCACACATTCTTCTTCACAGAGTCCTCCCCACCCCCAAAAAGAAAGAAATAAAATAATAAAAATGAAACAAGTATTCATCCCCATGAGTCAATACTTGGTTGAACCACCTCTGGCAGCTTCTACAGCCAGCAGTCTATTTGGATAAGTCTCTACTAATTTTGCACACCGAGATGGAGCAATATTAGCCCATTCCTCCCTGCAAAGTTGCTCAGGCTTGTATCAAGTTAGTTGGGGAACAGTGATGGACGGCAATTTTTAGGTCTTGCCACAGATTTTCGATGGTATTAAGGTCAGGTGGGTCACTCAAGGACATCTAACTTATTAATTTTAAGCCAGTCCAGTGTTGCTCTGGCAGTGTTCTTTGGATCATTGTCCTGTTGAAAGATTTGTCCGCAGATTTAGTTTTTTGGCGGAAGGGTGCAGGTTTTTATCCAGGATTTCTCTGTTTTGTGCGCCATTCATCCTCCCATCAATCCTGACAAGATTTCTAGTCCCTCCTGCTGGAAAGCATCATTGTGATGCTACCGCCATAATTTACGTGAGGATGATGTTACCTGGCTCGTGTGCAGTGTTTGATTTCCGCCACGAATACCGCTTAGTGTTCAGGCCAGAAAGTTCCACTCTGCAGTCTGCCACATAACTGCAATATCTTCTGGGTGATGTTTGGAGAACTATTTGAAGGCAAGTATATATTTTTTTTCAGCCAGGGCCTCTTCCTTGCCACTCTCTCATATAGGCCCTATTTATGGAATGCCTTGGATATTGTTGTCAGCTGCCTGGGCCACAACTGACTGACGTTCCGAACCCCTCCTTCTTCATCCATCACTGTCGGCTCGCTCCCTATCCCTTGCCGATTGGACCTTCAGGGCAAGCTTAGAGCCAATGGATCCTTAAAATAAAATGGGGGGGGGGGGTTGTTTCTCTCAGCATATCTTCAAGAATCACTAAGAGACCCTGTTGAAAAAAGCAGCTCTTTGCTTGGCTGTTTTAAGAGTTTTTTGCATGTGTCTACGTGTGTGTGTGTGTGTGTGTGCAGTTTGTGAAGGAGCTCCTGTCTCCTCTTCACTTCTTTCCATCTTGGCCCTAGTTACAAACCCAAAATCTGCAGAAGATGGAAAGGATTGAGAGGCAGCGAGGTGGGTAGAAGAAACCATTTAAGTGAGAGAGAGCCAAGGAAAGGCCGTCTGTGTATGTGAAAAAGACTTGTGTGTGCAACAGAAGTCCTGGCTGTGGAGGAGATAGGCACAGGTGGCCTTTTGAAAAGTCAGGACTGAGATGGTGTGAATGTAAAGCTTAAGCGAAAACATGATAAATGCTATAATCACCAGTCAGCAGGGGTCGGGGCTTGTGATGTTACTGTTTAGAGGGGGGCTGTGGGTACAACCTACTGTTTTGTGTTACAAGACTGTGGATTCGCAGCAGTAATCTTCTCCCTATCGCAAGAATCACAACCTCCCTGTGGCACATAAGGGCCGCTGGCAGAAACCCTGTCATGTCCTTGGTGACAGCAGGGACAAGGAGAGATAAATGTGGGTTGGTAGGGAACAGGGGAAGAACCATGGGGAAAACTCATAGTTCATAGATCATGTGTCACCATCTAAACTTTACAGAAGATGATAAAGGAGTTTTTCACACCAGTGGCGATGAGACTGTCGCATGCAGATGGAAGTCCTGTATGCTGTATTACCTCCTCGACCCATCTGTAGCTAACTCTTGGTTGCAGACGCTCATGTGGAGAACCTATGATGGGAACTAATTGATCAACGATGCCAAAAGGTTAACAAGCATGGCAGTTCTGCTGGCACTGTGGTGTTTTTCCTCTTTGTTTTCACCATGGAGGTTTTAATGTAGGAGTGTGTTTGTTGAGAATATATATATTGGATTTTTTATTTTACTTGTGCTCTGATTTTTTTTAAATAATCTTCATTCCTTTAATAAGCTTCATTCCTTTTTCTGGGTACAAAGAGGCACTTGGAAACCCTTGTGACAAAACACTTGTCAGTGCAGTGACTTTTATTTTAAGGTTTTCATCCATTTCCATGCACTTTTTCCAATTTTTTTTCCACCCAAATTAGGAATTGCCAAATGTGCTCATGTATCTCTGGACGTAGCCACGAATCTTGCCACCATACATAGGGAAGAATTTCCTCTAATCCTAGTCACCTATTTTCCATAATTCAGGCTGTTCAGAGCCGATTAGAGGAAAAGCATGTCCCTATCGACGGTACTGTCAGTCAGCAAGTGCCAGAGAAACGCTCAGGAGACGATGAGCCGAAACCCTGTCGATTTACCCACCCTAGGCCAGGCGGGGCTCTGCCAATTGTGCACCGCATCTGTGCTCTCGCAATCAGCGAATTAGATGAGCTGGATAAATGTACAAATATTATCTTCTTAATCATGATAACCCAGTTGCAATTTGAATATTACATTGGACCTGCAGTTCATTCCGACCTATTCATCAAAGTGTCGTTATTAAGAACAGATTAAGAATGGTTCAAGAACGGTTCAAGTTTGTGATTGATAAAATGTGGAGTGTCTTCCGACAGTGAGTGATGTCGCGGCCCGTCAAATAGTGACTGTTTTCCACAACCCGATAAATCCTAAAACAAGGAAAGTTTCCTTGGACTGGCTTTTTTCAAAATTAATTTATATATTTTATATGGCAGGGGATGCATTCCTGTATATAAATACCCCCTTTTGAGTGCTTAGGCTTACTGATTTAGTTTTTCATGTATTTACAATTACAGCATCATTCAGTTTAGCCAAAAGTCGTTTTCATGATACTGTAGCGTTTTCGGAATGCCATTACCCTTCTAGGTTCAAGCAAGGAGTCAGACACCGATTTCAACACAACCGCCTTAACAAACGTAGAACAGGCAGTGAAAAGAACTGGTAATACAGGGGAAAACACAGAAAGCCCTCACACAAACGAGCGAATCAAATCACGGTGGGGGAACTAAATCTTAACCAACAAGCACCAAACGATCGACTAACTAAACTAAACTACTACACAACAACATCATGACAATCGGAACTTTCAACACGCTATTTACATTAATTGCAGTTCAGGGGCTAGCCATTCCCAAAAATAAAACAAAACAAGGACAACAGTAAAATAAAACTTAAAATATCAGCAATTGGTTTCGTGGTTATATGTTGTCATTGATTGAGTGGTGAGAATTAATAGTAGAAACATACTATTTTATAATATACAGTGTAAAAATTTGAACTGTTCAAGCTCTGTTTCTAAACAGTTTGTTTTCGTTTTAGATGTAAATTCCTAGTGTGTTGAAATGAAATGAATTTTGAAACGCATCTAGTCTATTGCATTGTAAAGGGGTTTTCTACATAACAACGGGAAACGTGTAATTTACACATCATCCCCTGTAAAGTACACTGGTTTCATTCCATTTCTTTTGGCCTGTGGACACCAAAATAGCACTGCACTCCTTTTTTTAACATAAAATGCCCCGCTTGGTGCAAGTCGATTTCTATCAGTACTTCAAATGCCCGTTCATTGTGGCAGCCCTCAATAGTACACCTATGTCGAACAAAAATAATGAATTCCCCCGGGTAGCAGAAATTACTTACATAGTTTTTTACTAGCTTATTTAAAACAATAACTTTATCGATATTGTTCCATCACACCGATGCTGCTCCTTCACAATTTACCACAGACTAATCACCATCGTCAACAATGCTCAACGGATCACTCTTTGGAAAGATCTTTGATTTTTGCGGGTACCGTGAAAAAACTTGATAATTTCATTTTGTAACTTTGCATTTTTCACATTTCCTACTTTTCACTAAAAAAGCCAGAATCAAAACTGGGGTTAGGGTTAGAACGATTTGAACGTTGATTTCTGAGATCCAATATGTATATTATCAAAAATAAGTTATATATATATGAAACTTATTTTCTATTTTAGACACAGAAACAAATTAACAGAAGGTACATTGACCCATATTCCAGGATTATATTATACATTTATTATAAAATGTTTTATAATTCAATGTTTGGTCTTCACTGATATAGTGTGCATATTGTCAGCATTCTGGGAAATCCTTGTATCTCCTAAAAGCCCACTTTTCAATATAACCATTGGAAATAAGCATTTCAGTCATATGGTATTTCTGAATACATTTTGCTAAGTTTTAGAGGTAATGAAACATTAGAAAACTGTCAGATGGAGTTTTTTCAATGAAACCTGAAATGTTAGGACTTTTGTCTTTCATGTAAAACGCACCCTGTCACTTTCTAAAACAATTTTTTAAAATACAACCGCCAACTATGAATAAATTAATTCATTCATTGAAAAACAAAAACAAAACAAAAAGTATTAACAAGTCTAACAGAAAAATATATAATCAGTGTGCTTTGAGGTTTGTCTCTTCTGTGTGTTGCCTGGACATTGTGCCAAAACAAAGCAAAAGCCAATTTCAGGGACAAAGGAACTAAATAAATGATATCCAGACTGTTTCAGTGAAACAGAATGATTAACACTAACCCTAACCCTAACCCTGACCTCACAAATAATTTATTTTTATTTTTTAACATCTTGCACCTACTGCACTCAGGTGTGTCGGGCAGGTGTTTGTCTTAACATTTCAAATTAAATTTGTAATAGCTGCATGTGTGCCATATGCATATGTCAACACTGTCACCACAGAACTATACCATGGTTAAACATGGTATAGCATTCAATTTAGTGTTCCCTCTTTATTTTACATAATAGGCATTAAGTCAACCATTTAAAACAATATGGATCCATAAAAAGGGATTTAAGCGGTATGGTTAAAAATAGCTTATTTTCTTTTCTGAATTATGTAGGGCGTCAAGAGCAGCAGCAGGAGAAAATGTCACAAAAGCTGAATGGGGCATAAAGAAAGAATAAAGAAAATAGAAATAACTACATGATTAAAAGTACTGAGAACAAATATAGGATTGCTAACCACAGCTGTTTTTTCATGATATTCTCTCAAGATTTTTAATCACTACAGTTACTCGGTAGCTGGAAGTCCAAATTTTTTTTTTTTAAACGAATGATGTAACCCAAACACTGAACGTATGGATGTTCTACCTTTCAATTACTGCTTCATCTCTAGTGAGTCTGTGTGTGGTTGAAGCACGCTGGACGTGCCTACTACATCCTGTTCTCCTGGATCACACAAGCATTGGCCAACACGACAAACTGACATAAACACACACGAGGACAATCCCAGAATGTGCATAGGATGTTCTGACCAGCCCTGACAAGAGGAGAGATTAATGGAGTATCTCATTCTGGAGAGCACATCAATCACTACCTGGGGAGAGACAAGCTTTAGATAACGCAGTTCGTTGTCATCCCTGTTCTGCTGTGATGCCGTGGCAACGTTCCTGCTTTGCCGAAATGTCAAGATATATTATGTGAGTGTGGCCAGCTGAGAAAATATCTGGTCACAAAAAAACCGAGTTGCATTAATGTACTGTGTCCCGTTGGTTTGTCTCTCTGGGCTGATTTTTTTTTTTTTTGGGATCTCTTAGACGTCACAGTGACTCATTTTAATTTTATTGTAGAGTCATCTCATACTCTATAAGCATTAATTTATTTGACACTTAAATAGGCTAACCTCCTCTACCAAAAGGATCCTGTGTCCTAGGCTGGTCCCAGCTTAAACCATCAGTATTTGGTTTATCACAGGGTGGACCAATATCTGGAACAACGTTTAATATAATGCGTTCACTGCAGCCCATCACAATTGATAATAATTTCATTGGGCCATTTGAGGGTAAAAGTGGCTTGGAGTCTTGCTATCTCCTCCAGCATCCCTAATGTTCTGTACTTTTGAATATTTTAAGACATTTCTGGGTCACTTTTCAAACACATTATTCCAAACGGGATATTATATATTGCAGCATGCTATTACAAAGCAAAACAATAAATGTGTGTGTTCATGTGAATCAAAGAAAGCCTGTTGTCTTTTACTTTGTTCTTCTTCCGCTAAACCTCACCTTGCTCCATACCTGTGTCCAGATCAAGAGTAAGCCAAAATTGTACCAGGCCACACCACACCCTCCTCCCACATCCACCCTGGCTTGTGCTCTGGAGCACAAGAATTTGCTTTGTTAGACCTCCGCTTCGCTCGTGTTCCAAAGGCCAGAAGTCCCACAGGCTGTTTAAATGAATATAAAAAATGTTGGTCATAACACTAACTTCTTTTCACATTACGCTGATTTGTTTCCATCGGTTTCAGGGACAGTTTATTTGTTTTCCCCTCAGACTATGTCTGAGACTCTTCATGCTGTTTTTTTAATGTACCTTAATTTAATCTGATAATGCCTTCCAGGAAAGCTCTGCTGTATAGAATTGTTTATGATATATTCCTGATGATTTGACAGTCACTCAAATTGAGTTAATATCAATTGCTGATTACATCAACAATCTCATCCTCTTGCTTTTATTTAATAAAGATTGGGGCTGTTTTGAGTTACGTTATTTTTTATAGCATATTCCACGAATCAAGCTCTACTATTGGACATTGATCATTTTTATGACTGTGGCAAAAATATCAAAAGTAACATTTGGTGAAGTTCTGACCTAGGTCCAAAGACATACAGTAGACTGAGAGACTGGTGGGCTGGCGGAACCACTTGACACTCATTACTCCCTCCAGGCTGGGGGTTTGTACCCAAGATTAAATATACATAATTGGAAATTAAAATTATTTATTTATATAAATGTATATAATATGATATTTAATCGTAATCGAGTCATATATAACTTATGTTATCAGTCCCCACCTGTGTGATGGTCTGAAGCACTAACAGAGGTTGCTAAAGATATTTAACTTTGGAATAAAATAGTGAAGCCGTTTGTTTTTAGTTTAGTGTTTTCATCTCATATTAATGACTTACAACATGTTTCTTTTCTTTATTTGGCAGACTAACAGACCTGTGTTGGAAAGCTGCAATTGCTTAAATATGTCCTTAGCAGGCATCCTTATTAATGGAAACCTAGAGGCGCATATAGTTTTAATCATAACCCATTATACAGCTTTATACTGAGGCAAGCAAATACAACAGCATACATTTCAGTTCAGTTTCAGAAAGGATATATTAGTCAGGGCGTCTCGAATGATGGGTTAAACTGTTGATGGTTATTCTCACCTTTTTTCCAGGATAGGAATTTTAGGTTTATCAGAATTATTTTTTATTTTCTATTATGAGGCTTTCAAAGCCTCTCTCTTCCTGAAGATGTTCGGTATTGGGACTCTATACAGCTAAAATGGCTTTAAGGCGCTATGTCATTTCGATCGATGTGGCACAGTTTATTTAATGAAAGTCAGTACTGGATACTTTAATAAAGCACAGATAAAGCAAAGTATTTTATTTTTATTTTTTCATTTTCTCTTCACCCAATGAACAATATCTTGTAGACTGTAACCTGGTGGATAAAGATTAGCTTATTCAGTTGGCTTAGAAGGTTTAGCACACATGACTCATGAAGAAATCAGTGATTTTTCACACAAATGTTTTTTGTTCAACACAAAAAGCTAAAAAGTAAATTACTATGATTGTGAAAGAGGAGAGGCGGTAAATGAATAGATAGCGCTTATGGAAGTGACACAACTATTTAATTCCTACTAAACTGCTCAAAGGCTGACTGAACTGCACATTTTACCATTATAACTGTACCTCTGGAGAGTAATCAACACATACATCATATGCTGTTGGTTTCACAGTGTTTTCAATATTGCCTTATGGGATGGAATAAAAAAACATTTGGTAAATGATAATTAAACAAAGTAATTTGGGCCCAATTATAGTACCACTACAACCATCCCTCATACCTTTTCAAATTGAGTCGTTTTGTATTTGTGTGTGTGTGTGATGGTTACTACCGACTAGCTCATCCAATCTAATAATGGATCAAAATAGATAGTGAAGACCTGCTTGTTGTCACTTTGTAAAAGCACTACCTTGTCATTCATTCCAGGTAACATCAACATAAAACATCATCAAAGATGAGAATGCAAGGCCATCAGATTTGTTTGCCATTTGTTTTTCTGTTTTGCGGCACAATAAAAGCAATGGACACATACCTTGGAATATGGACAGCTATTGAAGCGAACATTGTATCATCATACACACACAAGACCAGTTTGAAGTTTGTGTCATGCCTGCAAGTTTTCTGTAAGCGTATCTTCTGAAAAAACATTATGATATAAACTGCAGCTTTGTTTTGGCAATCCAGACTTCTTTTCAGAATAATCTTATAGATTGAGTCAAGACTAAAAGCATTGCATAAAAATTGAACGCTTGCACAAATGGGTTTTTATGCAATGGATTTTCTATCATCTTGCAAAGCCCAATTCACGTTTTGAATTTATTACTATGGTTAAGTGAGGGAATGAAAATGGAACTACTTACGATTAAGCACAAGAGGCTTTGTATTGAAATAAAGTAAACTGAGGAAAGAAAAATAATTACAATCAGAGACCGTCACGGTTTCTGAGATGTCGGTGGGAGGAAAGGCTGATTAAAATTAACGCCTCTGTCATAGGAATTTGATTAATTTCTCAAAGGAGCCGACCTCCAAATTAGTCAACTTTCATTTTTGCAATTTAAATCAGGATTTTAACAGGGTATATTTCACTCTTTTTTTGCAGAGTCAAACGCTCAGCACATCACACAGCATACACCGAAAATTGCTTTCTGAAAATGGCTCCTCGCTTTAACCCAGGGATGACAGATAAGAGTCCTCAGGGTGGCAACCTGGTCTGCCAGCATTCATTGTGTAACAGCACTCACGGGTTGTATAGGAACGTACCAGGTCAGGTAGCTGAATGGTTTCAACTCTAAACTGCGTAGGACATTGGCCCCGCTGGTCTGGAATTGCCTTTACAAACTCGGAACACCTCCATGGACTTTGTTGATTAGTTTAACATCCTCCACGGTGTAATCAATATGGCACAGTCTGCCACATTATCTCCCCTATTAACGTAGCCCGTTAACTTAAAAAGTCAGTAAGTATTGCGGCTGCTATAAAGAAATGATTGGTGGAAAGATCTGACTGAAGATGGAAGTAAACTGCTTGAACTCTCCTGGCTTCTTTGAGTCACCAACTCAACCTTCATTCAAGTTTGTTCACTTCTTTTAGAAACTGACAAGCATCCTAACTAATTTTTGCAATTTTCCTGAATCTGAGCTGGCCAATAGTCAGAGACCGAAGGGTCAGAGTGGTTGTGATTGTTTACCATGTCAATTGGAGTACACAGCCAATCCATATCTCGCTCATCAACGTGGAGTAGTTGATGTCATGTCGTGCAAAGCACCAAAGCAAAAACAAACCCATGCGCAGCTCCAAATAATAAACAATTTTTATTATGTAAGTTTTTAAACAAACTACAGAAACAGAATACAAGAACTCACCCTGACAGAATAGAAGTGCAGGGTTTAAATGGGAAACAGAAAACCAGGTGGGGAGGTGTAGGGCCAATGGGAACAGAGGTGAGCAAAACAGTGCAATGGAATGTTAAGTGGATAATTGGTTGACAAGAGCTAGAAGTCGTGACTGAAAACAAAAGGTGAGGGCAAACTGTGACACTGTCGAACCTTAAAATGAGAAGCTATATACTGGAAGCCCCTAGTATGAATACGTTACTTTTTGAAGTTGCCTAAAACTATTGCGTACAATATATGTTATTAAACAGGACATCTGTAAAATGATGCAAATGACTAAATATGCCAAAGTAATGCACATGTGCATTTGAAATGTGTTGCACATACCAGCCATCTCTGGCCGTGACGCCCTACAAGCTCCATGGCTTTAGGAGTGGCTTTTGAGTGAGGATTAATGGCAGGAAGCGACCCGTGGGGTCACCCAGGAGCAGGACGTCAGTTTTTACAGACCGAAGATAAATGGCCACAGGGTATACATCTCCGTAATAGACTTAAAGTGGCAGTCAGAGGTCAGTGGATACTCTGAGGGTGGGGTTTTCCTCTGCGTCTCCTGAACCACAGTAACTAACCACCACAGCCGTTCAGTAACTTGGCTTTCCGTCCGGACGCTTTTGCATGTAATAACACGTACCTGGGAATACCAGTTTCCACTGCCTTCGGGGGAAAGAGATGGTTCAGGTTTCACTGAAGTTACTGATGGAAACAGGTGGAGCATGAGGGGAAGGATCGATGGTGAGTTTCCAGGCTTGTGCAGCTCACACTCTCCAACTAGAAGCAGAACCCCTTTGAATGTGGAAGCAGATCATTCTCCTGAGCAAGTAGCATGACAGATGTAGCCCAGAACCCCTTAACTGGTTCAGGAAACTCATACTTGTAGAGTGCATTATCCCTCGAGTGCCTGATATCCTAATGTGAAACATAGTAGCCAGTTTAAATATTCTGGTTCTGGTGTGTTACACTCCAATTAGGGAGAATAAAAGAGCATTTGTGTTTGTCTATGTGCGAGACAGAAGTGAAGAAGAATATCCGTGTGCTAAACCCCTTTTCATCAAACACTCTGAAACCCTCCCTCACAATTAATTAAATTGGGAAAGCCCTGTAATCTCCTAACGGTGAAAGAAAGAGCTGCTTTTAGTATGCAGCAACATTACTTTTGGAGCCAGGTATATTCAAATATAGACGGCCCATGGCAACATTTCACTGTCACCACCAATGTTAATGTGTCGATTTAATTTAAAAGAATCACCCATGGACTGTTGGTCATATAACCAATGTTCTAGCTCAAGGTCATAGCCATTTTAACTATAACCAATTCATACTGCAACTAATTTTGTCCAGATGCATATATATATATTCACGCAGTAAATGGGCAACTTTCAGAATATCCTTGTGTTTGTTTGTCTGCTCATTGGCTTGTGGCTTCTGTGTGAGTGAGTTCAGTTACTGCACGAGTACACGCAATGGCACGCAAAGTGTAGATAAATGAAATAAAGAATTTCCTCTGCATAGTGCATTAAAGCAACCACATGTATCAGAGCCTGGGAGTTAATTAACTCTGGGTTCCCAGTGGGAGCAGAACGAGAGAGAGAGAGAGAGAGAGAGAGAGAGAGAGAGAGAGAGAGAGAGACAGGAAGCCAACGGCTACATTTTGGCCCCACTTTGAAGAACCTCCATTCCATCATCTGCTCCACTGTCGATTCCCAGTTTGGACGCCACTGAGTTTTCATGTCTGGTTGCACTCAATGTGGAGTCCGACACAGTGCAGTAGGTTTTGTGGAAAAATGTATTTTTGGAATAACACCTACAGATCTGGATACATACTCTCATACAACACTCTCTTTGTCTTATAGAAGACATCATTTGTGTGTGTATGTGTGCATGTATGTGTGAAAATATGTGCACATTTTTATATTTTTAAGATAGAAGGTTTGGGGGGGGCACAATTATTTTAGCTAACGGTGAAATATTTCATGACAAAATTAAATGATTAGATCTTAGGGATCTTAGGCCGTGATTGATTATTTCCTAAAATTCGCTAGAAGAACAAACGCTCAGATTTCTTTCTCAAATGTTCTGTCTATTTTCGAGCTTAGAAAGCCTAGAGCTTCGGTATGGTAAAACAACCCAAGTGCTTCTGGGAGAGGTTAGCTGCACCCAAGTGCGTTTGGCTTGACCTCAGATCTGTGAAACCCTGGAATAGGTCTGGATAGCGAGAGATATCAGTGGCCAGAGGAGATACCTCCCTTGCCTCCAGAATAGGTCTGGGTAGAGAGAGATAGCAGTGAACAGAGGAGATACCTCCCTTGCCTCCAGAATAGGTCTGGGTAGAGAGAGATAGCAGTGAACAGAGGAGGAACCTTACTTACCTCCGGATTAGGTCTGGGTAGTGAGAGATATCAGTGGCCAGTGGAGAAACCTTGTGAGGCTCTGTTAAGACCCCTCGTCCATGCGAACACTGTCTCCCTCTGTATGTAAATCATAGATTTAAAAAAGTATAGCAAAAAAAAGTGAGCTAAAGAAAGAGGAGGGGTTGGCCACATATACATGCCATTATCTGTATATTTCTTTCTTTGTGTTTTTTTTTTTTTTCACCAGCATACGCGACCTTCTGGGTTTAATCTTTTTCAAGCTAGGGAAATTGTCATCTGAACTCATTGTCTAATTCGTTGGTTTTACAGTGATTTTTAGGGCCTAGGACCATCATTTCAGTTTTCACAGAATTTAATAGTAGAAAATGAAATGTCAGCCAATATTTTAGGTCCTTGAGACCTAAAAGCTTGGCAGAATGTTAGTTTACATTTTCTTTCATGGACAAGTGTGTCATCTGAATAGCAGTGGAAATTACTCCCATGTTTACAAATTACATCACTTAATGGTGACATGTATTGGTTGAAGAGTGAGGGACCTAAGACCAAAGTCTTTGCGACACCGTACCTAACTTCAGTCACAAGGAAAGCGATCATTGATTTGCGCAATTATCATTTATTTTATGAGCATGGCATAAACCAGACTAGAGCATTTATTTTAAGACCAATACTGCCTTTAAGCCTGCTCAAGAGTACATGGTCAATAGTGTCAAAGGCAGCACTGTGGTGAAGAAGCACTAAGAAAGAGATGTTAGGAAATCATTGACAACTTTATTAAGTGCTGTCTGTACAAAATCGGATTTGCAGTGCCTCACTGATTTTATCACCTTCTAAGAAAGCAGTCAGCTGTTGAGCTTCAGTTTTTCCAAGCATTTTAGATGGAGAGGAAGAGTTAGATATTGATGGGAAATTCTTTAGAAAAGTTGAGTCCAGGTGTGGTGTCTTTAAAGCAGGCTCAATCTCAGTTATGTTCAGGCATTTGGGAACATAGCCTGATGATAATGCTGTGTTCATGATATTAGGAATACCAGAGAATACAGAGAGGAGATCCGTACTAACTTTGTCAGTACTGGGTCCAGCAAAACTGATGATGCTGACGGTTGATTCCACAGCTCCTCTCCAGCCACAGCTGAAGTCTCAAACGGCCAGCAGGTAAGCCATCAGCGATTCCGAAGCAGACAGGTGGTCGTTAGGACTGGTGCCAGTGACCAGGACGTGATATCTACCACTATAAATTCCAATTTGGGACAAATTTTTGGACTGGCCATGTGAGTATGTGTGTATGAACAGCACGAGATGCTACAGAGCAAATGCTCTTTATAAGCTCGGGAACAAAAGCAATTTATCGTATAGCAGACTGAAGGTGAGGCTTAAAATTACACTGAGATTGATTCTCAGCTTTTAATATGGGCACAAGGCCTGACATTTATGGCACTCGTGTTGATACAGTGGTGTTATGCCATATATTAGGTTTTCATAATTGTCCACCTTTTTGTCCAGCCTTCCAGGCAGCATAGTAAACATGTATTAACCAGTACTGTTAACTTCTTCCTCTTATCACATTTTTAACCTATTCAAAATGCAAATACACTCCCAAAAAACGGGGGTGCTGTTCTTTGGAGTGTTTTCATGCAAAAATGACTTTTTAGAGACGGTAAAGAATTAATAAATGGGAGCCTTTCAACTGGTTACATTTTTCACCAGCTCACGTCTGTGCACTTTTTCTTTTTGCACTGACAAGGTGACTGATTAACACTAAAACTGTTAATCGAACAATAATTTCTTCCTTTACAGAATAGATATCAACTTTTACACAGCCAAAACCAAATTAATTAATTAATACATTGTTGACATCAGATTTGTTAAGGTACATAAATACCCTGTACCATAATACAAAGGTATATTTCTTAGAAACTTAAATAAAGAATATCTCTCTCACTGATGTTTCAACAAAGGCATATGTTATCTGGGAAGATAATTGTTGATGTACCTTTCTGAATGTTTTAATTATCGGTGCATTGAGTCACAAGAAGCACTGTATAAAGAGCCTCCAGCTTGTTTTATTAATCATTGAATGTTCATATTCCCGAAGCTCCACTGTAGCTGGGCGGCGAGTAAGCAAGAGCAGAAAACCCAAACACATATTTAAAAAAAAAAAGTTTTTTCCAAGAGACAGTTTTGTTTGTTTAACCTTGTACCAAGTATAAATTAAATGTTAAGTTAATGTATTTTAATCATGATGGTGGGCTGATTGATGACAATTTTTGTGGGCTGATTGATGACGCTTCGTTTGAACGTTTTACATTTTCAACTAACAATGAACATGTGAATGTGTTACCAATGGCAAATAAATGGGACTTTTGGAAGCCTCTGTAAAGTTCTAGAACCTTCCTATGAACATCCAGATAATAGATTGATGATGATTTTTTTTAAATACCAACTCATGGATAAAAGTAGACTTTTTGGAATAACTAAAGGAACACAAAAGTACACGTCTGTGCATACTTGTGATTTAAGATTTACATTTAATTTGAATCAATATCTGATTTAGATTTAGAATACTATTCTCCAAACTAATTGAGGAGAACAAACACAACCCAAGATTTCTTTTTGATACAGTAGCCAAAATAACCAAAACTCA
>JAOVYW010002551.1:4755-14955 GCA_025775045.1 Hiodon tergisus
GTTACTTCACAAATGCTCATGAAAAATCTCCTTCCTTTTACCCTTTCCTTAAGGGTTTAAATTATTTTTACAATGGCTCCAATGCAACATTTGATAACAGTGCAAGTGCAAAGAAGTTTAAAAATGTCATGAATGCTACTGTAAAAATAATATGTATATATATTAATTGGAGACATATAGAGGTAGAGAGGCACGGCTGTGTCGGTAATAGCATGGTAGTGTGATATGAAGATGTCAATAAAACTCATCAGAATTACAAAGTATGACGTGTATTTGTTGTAACATTAGTGTGTTGGCATGTGTCTGGAGTGATCAGACACAGAGAACCCCAGTGTAATTAATCAAGAGTAACAAAAGAGCAAATGATCAGATTGTTTCAGTCTAACAGACCATCTACAGCATTGTGTCTGGTTCTCTCTCCTTTTAAAAAATTCATTATCGGCACCCGAGTAGGATCTTGTTAGCAGTACCTTGCCTAAATGCAATAGGCTGATGCCTTCTTTCTGGCCAGTTGCTTGCTGCACCACCACATTTTATTTTTAGGGAAATAATTATACTAAATAAAAAAGAGACGCTTAGCAAATGATAAATGATAACAATGATAAAAACTAAAACTACAGAAATATTGTACTATTTTGTCTGTAAGGTATTTAGTTTAGGATGAATAGATTTGCTGTTTCAGGTGGTTTCAGCAGTATCTTTTGAGCAAGTGTTAGTTACAGCATTGTACTGTTCGTATGTGACCTCCTGCTTTAAGTCTATAAAAAATAAATAAATAAAAACATCTTGGAATTCTGTGGATACTCATCACCATAGTTACTGCAATAACCGATTTAAGTTAGTTTTATTTATTCCAAAATAACAATGAAGATAGTCATTTTCTGGGTGGCATACAACAGATGACGCCCATGTATCCATGTTTTAAATATTCTAAAATATTACCTAAAAATAAGTATTTTATAGGAAATAGCCATGGAACTTTAGTTGTTGACCGAGCTAAAACACATGGTCAGTAAAGTCTTTGCAACTGGGGCACGTTTATATAAGTATGTACAACGTAGTTTTCTGCCAATATTACTCAGTGGTGTGTAATCACCAGTTTGTTATAAAAATACATTCAGAGGGTTAGAAGACTGAAGACACTGCATGCTATGCTATTTATGTGTTCATGTTAGAAGATGAGTACTTTTCAAATATTTTATAATTGTAGAATATGCGTCAAATGTTTTTAGAATGATCCGCTTAACGTTTACAATGATCTACGTGGTACAGCCCTCAGTTAGTATGTGTTTCATCTGTATCCGTGACTTCTTTAGTGACCTTCTGAGAAAAAATCAAGAGACCTGGGGTATATGGACTTAATGACCCATCTCTATGACATCATCCAGATGTTGGAATCATTCTTTTTTTGATGGCATTACAGCAGTCCATAATTTTCCCTAACATGACTGACAGATGTTTTGGAATTGGATTGTAATTTCCAGCCAAAAATCAGTGGGTGTGAGAATGTCGCTAATTTGCTAGTGCCATGTCTGCATCTGGACGTGTTTGTGTATGGTCTGAATCGGTCTGATCAATATCATAGTCAAAATAACATCTAGATAAATAAACAAATACCTAATGGTAAATCACCGCTCTATGATTCAAATTCGTTTGCAGGCTTTGCAGATTTTTGGGGTCAGTGCAGACACATGGACAATTAAAATGCTTATTCCCCTACTTCATTGTTAATTTCATGCTCAGGTAGTTTAATACGTGAAACATTAGTTAAGTTAGTCATGTAAAAACTGGCATAAGTCTTAAGTTATAATCACGTGAGACGTTTGATAAATCTGCTGGGTGTTGACTCCTGGAGAGAGCGACTGGCAATGTGACATTGAGGACTATCCCGTGAGCTGACTTATCCTCCATGGTTAAGATAATTGTCATTGATTGCACCAAATTGGAGGATAGTTAGGAAATGAGGAGTGATTGACAACTACCTCTCTCAATCTGCGTTGATTTGACTGCAAGCCAAAGCTCTGCTAGGGTTTCCTGCCTCAAATCAGTCGTGGAGATTTTTCTACTTGCACTAGTCCATTAAATGTCTGGGAGACTACAGTATACAGTACAGTCTGTGTTCATATGACATCACTCACAAGAACAATGCACCTCTGTGAAGTAACCGGTCCAGGTTCCTGCACCTCTGTTGAGGCTTAATCATAAAAAGATAGAACACATTCCTGTTCTCTGATTAGCTGCTTTTCACACTGTCAAAGGACACAGTAACCCCTATTGAGCCTTGGCTCTTAAATCTCGGACATATCCAAAGCGTATCAAGGTGGCCATGCACTAGGCTGTTAATGTCTTGCCTAAATTATCTTCATAGTTTATGATTAATCTAGCCTTGAGAAATTATTCAAATACACAAAAAAAACACTTCAGACTATACACACATCTATATCTATATATCACGTGTGTGTGCTTTTGCGTGTGTGTGTGTGCGCGCGCGAGAGGCTATTCTATTAACAATTTTCTTCCTGTGAAGGTACTTTATAAAATAAGGTCAGCTTTTTATTCCGCTGAATCTCCTTGTGTCATGATAATATAAGCAATCGCACACGTATGTTTCAAAGGCTGATTAGACCAAGGTTTAAAGTAATGCGTTGAATTTTTCTACACTTCTTGTTTTTCTAAAAATATTTACATTTATTCATAGCCAGTTCCCATGGCACTGGATTATACTGCCAGCGTAAGACTTGTGTACAGACCATGAAAACGAATGTCACTTAATGTGTGAGGTCCCTGGGGCTTCAGGTATTTCTTCTCTCCAAGCTGCACCTCGTGGACCTTTGTTTAATCACTGAATGACCAGAAGAAGTAGGTGTTTTAATTTGTTTCTTTCTGAAACGGGCAGATTGCAAGGGGATTGCATAAAATCCTTTGACTAAGAAAGTAAACAAAACTTCTACGTTTGGGGTGCTGTTTGTACAGCAGTATCTATCTATTAATATTTATGAATATTCAAATAACATAATTCAATAACGTCCCAGCACTGATTTTCTGCAGAATACCCATAGAAGACAAAAGGCTTTTTTGAGCAGTGAAATGCCTGACAGATAGCCCAAGTTGCTACATAATTTCAGTGAGCTTTCGTTGATCAGAAATGAAGGAAAAATCCACTGTCACTGTATCCCATAGTTAAATAATCAGTCTAATCAATCTTGCCTGAATGGATAGTGCACTCTATTCAAATACAAACATTTGACTTTATTTATCGTTCAAAATAAAAAAAGGCACCTTGTACAAATAAAAAAATTACTGTTTAAATGGGAAAAAACGGGTCCATATCCATTTCTGCTCTGAACAGATCAGTTAAGTTTCTGCCCCAATATCCTTGGCCTACGGTAGGTATTCAGACCCTCTTAACTTGCTGTTATTATAATTTATTTACCTGACTTAAGCGCTTATCCAGAGGTGTCTCGAACAACATTCATCTTGAACCAAGGTTCTTTCACGAGAGCTTATGTTTATTCTGGAATAAAGCCCACATGTACATCGACAGGCTGTGAGAAAGGCTGTCTGGTTAATTAGGGCTATTAATCAATTTTCCTGAACTTGACACAGTTATTATAGAATGCAGTTAGTGCCACCTGGTACCATTTCATTTTTTGCTTGCCCGTAACATATTAACTTTTACTGAGAAAGTCGCCTGATATGTAATGTTTGATTTTTAGATTTATTGTCCCTTGGATGTTTCGGTTGTTTGAATTGGAACGGCAGTCAGCGGCGTTGATTAAGGGTGGTATTCATAAGTTTTTATTGCTATGAGCCGCTTTGATGTTTTTCCCCCTAACATGTAAAACAAGTGCAGAAAAATGTAGGACTGTAAAAACCTGTTATCTGTGTTTGACTGCAAAATGAAACCGAGATTGATGTGGAGAGCACTGGATTTTTAGGGCTGGGGAGAAGATTGAGCTTGTGTAAAGCGGGTCTAGAGGGGGTTCACTGGAGGTGCAGTTTGCCTCTCTGTCTCAGATCAGTCCTGATGCTTTGTTGACAAGTTATAAAAGCCAGGGCTACTGCCTTCCGCTCTCTCCTTTGAAATACAAGATACCGTTGTGTTTGCTAGATAGCGGACAATGGGTTGCCGCGGCCGATTGAGAGCACAAGAGACGGTTCTGTCCGTTGCTTTGAAAAGAGAAACTCACAGTGGTGTAAATCCAAAAGGAGGGGAGATTACCTGACACTGTGCGTTTAACATTTCATCGGGCTACGCCGTGCCACCACACGTTATGACTGCTTGTTCAAATGAGCCAGTGCTCGCAGCTCAACAGTTCACATTAGCATTGATATTTGAATCCTGTTAGTTGCATTACAGCACAAATTGTTATTGCAGCCCCCCCGTGCTATATAGAGGAGAATCACGCTTTTCTAAGGTTAATGAATAAGCACCAGATAAAAACTGGACGCCAAACAAACGGCATTAGATTGTTAATGTAATGATCTTGCTTGTTCACGCCAAGTGACTCGTCATTAAGCTGTCATTTCAAGCAGTGGCTGGGTGAGAAGTAATTATAATTACTTTGCATTTGGGGGTTAAAAATACATGCATACAGATATTTCTGCAGCCGTGTTTCTATTTATTTGATATTGAGAATTTATTGTCAGGTTGGGCGTCACGAGAGGATCACGGAGGGCATGACGTTAACTGGGCAAGCCACAAGATAAACAGGAGCACTTCTTCAGACTGCGGATGAAAATATCCCCTAATACCTGCTTTCTTGCATCTAACATCAGCTAACCCTAAAGGAGACATGTTGTCATTCAAAACACCAAAGACATGACCATGACGTCACTACGAGTCAGTCTGGCCCTCTCTGAGAGCGTGTATTCAGTGAGACTTCGGGTCACGCTGAATGACATTGCCCTGAGTGCCCCCCCCCCCCACCTTCATTAAATCAGCTTGTTTTTGTTGAAGTCTCATACTTTACCTTTTGACTGCATTGCTTGATGATTAAGCTAACCGTGACATTTTCCTCAGTCCCCAGCTGCCTTACATAGTCTTTCTCCACTTTAATGCTTGTATTTAGAATAAAATATCCAACAGGAGCTATGTGAAGTCACAGGTAGAGAGCCTTACCCTCTGTGGAACAAAGCCATTCTTCCCAGCCAGTAAATCTTATCTAAAAGGGGTTATCAGTTGTTGGCCGTGGACACTTATTGCATATCTACCAGTGTCACCACATCCATTATTTAGGTCACTGGGTTTGGCTTCAAACATTGAGGTGGGATGCAGATATTATTCTGCACCTCAATGTAATGATCGCGTATAAAACAAAGGACTGAGTGCTCTGAACAGGTCGCTCCATTAAATGCACTCATATATTTTGGAGATAATCGTTTCCACGGCAACTAGGAATGGACACACAGTCAGTTATATATTACAACTTGCTGTGATCAATAGTAGATTTGAAATTCAATACACTCATCCATGTGCTATAATAATAATGGCAGTTCTATTTTGTGTTAATGTTTGGAATAAAGTATGCAAATGATCAAATAGTGCCAGCACAGTCTTTAGTTCTTATAAAATACTATTTGAAAAAGGAAAAAAATGTGTTGAAAAACTGATTTTTAATATATCTCAAATGATAAATTCCCACATACATGTACCAAAAACTGTGTGTACCTGATTTATCAGCTTAGTTAAAATGATGTAAAAAAAACATAGCACATGGCACATATTAGTAGTGTGGCTGGTAACAGTGCTATTGGTATAGATCCCCAAACTAAAACATCTGACCTCTGGAGGGCTGACTGGGGTGGCTGCTAATACTATGGCCTTGCCTTCGAGGAAGGTACTTTACCTGTGTGACATCATTTAAAATGCATCTGCAGTGGAAGCTTTGATTCCTTGCTATTTATCAATATATCTTAATTAATATCAACCACAAGCGTCCAATGTCATGAGGGCATGTTTGGATACCAGCAAGACGTCCTAAAATTAATAGTTGGTGTTAGTGTTGTGGCCAATTTTCAGTTTTTGTTACTCAATCTTGCCTTCTAATTGTTCCCTTGTTCAGTTGGCTAATTAAAGTCTTTGTCTCTATACTGCAGTTAATGCCTTTGTAGCATTCTGGGGAAAATAGCTGCCTTGCACCTGTTGTGATGCTACATGCTAATGGTGAATTTAGTTGTTTTACTCCTTAACAGCAACTACCTGCACGCTAGTCATTATTGTTCTTAATATCTGTGGTGAACGGCTACCATGTCATATCAGGTTTTAAAATGAACTGAAAAGGTATCCGACGGTTAGCATTATTTTATTCATACTACAATTATTTAGCCAGACTAGTGAGACATAGTTTAACCGTCAGAAGAAATAACAATTTTCCCAACATATTAACTGTGATTTCATATGAATTTAGATGTTATCACTGTAAATTGTTGGATGTGACCACTGTGGCCTTTCTGGTACATTGGGCTCTTTTTAATTGTTTTGGTGCTGTAATTGCTATCTTGTTCTTGTGGCTGGACATAAACATCATAATTTAACAATGTTGGTGGCTAGGGAGTATTCTTGCAATGATGTTTGTGTGATTTTGACCAACGTAAGTGAGCGCTGTTTCTGAAATGAATGGGAAGCCATTTGGCTATTTTTAATTGTATGTATTTTCTCAAAAGGTCCTTGGTTATTATGTTCATGACAGGAATTGGTTCGCAAATATTGTTTTATTTTCATTTTTTTGCCTCATTTATTTCAGCAGAGGAAACAGTGCAGTAGCATTTCAATGATTTACCCACAAGCCATTCAATGTTTAAACAATGAGTCACGTGGGATACCGCATTACGCATAATCGCAAAGAGTTGAGTTATGTAGGGTGTACCATGATGTCATTCCTAGTCCGTAAATAACTCGCAGCAAACAAGTACATTGTAGGTTAGCCTTTAAGTGTTGTTTCCTTGTACAATAGAAGAAAGAAAAAAACCAGGAAACATAACTGTCGAAAATGTTTGACAAAAACAGAAGTGTCCTACAGAGGTTACAGGGTGCCGTAGTAATAATTTAGACGCAATTAATCTATTTTACAATAAAGTAGTATTAAAAATTGTTAGGCCCTACTTCAACCTCCAGGGCTATTTTATCTACTACTATGACTGTGTGGTAAGGATGAGTAGTAATCTTAAAAGCTTAAATAACATTACATAAGTTGCATTATATTCCATGGCACCTCCCTTTGCTTTCCCGGTTGCAACCGACAAGTGACTTACACCTCCGCACCATGTTTCACAATGTTTCACATGATTTCCCTGCATGGAATACTTTACAATGCATTTCTGTCGCCCGTCACTCTGTGATTTCCCCTCAGAATGCCTGGGAAATGGGAGAATGCTAAATGGTAGCGGGAGTTTTTCTGGCATGGGTTTTTTTTGGCTGGTGGGGTTAATAGATGGGTGACGTGAGAGCGGGCCATCGTGTGGAATTTGCCACATGACAGGCCTTTTTGTAAAGTGCAAGCTTTTGGTCCACACTCTCAAGAAGAAATCGTGACGGGAGTATAGGTCTATAGTCTCTGTATGGAAATAACTTTAAGGAGCCGGGATGGTAAATATTTTCTAAATTGGCTGGACTTTATTTATTTTTTGGTGAATTAACACCTGATACCTTATACACCCGAGTGAAATCCAGTTAAATATATTTATTTAAATGTTGGAGTCTTTAAAATGGATGTTTTTTTAAAATCTTCCTTGCGTTAATAATCATAATTATTTGAATGATATATTCATTTGACAGATGCACTTGATTCAGTGTGACTTACATGAGCGTTTACATGATCGTTAGGTAAAGTAGGAACATGTAACCATGGTAAAGAAAATAATTGCTACTGCATAGCTAATAACACATTTGTTAAATATCGAAAGTGTATAATAATACAGGTTCATGAGTCCTAGAAGTGCTTGGAGAGCCCTACTAAAAACATGCATGCTTTAGGTACATGTCCTAATTACGTGTCCTGCAAATTACATTGCAACACATTATAAACGCCTTTGATCGTTGGTGTTCTTTAATAATAATACATGTTAAGCATGTTTTCAGTGGGTTCACAATGTGCTGGATCACTGACATGTATTGAAAACACACTGAAACCTGATAATCTCAGAACGACAACTCCAAGGAGAAAATCTGAATTTCAGTTCCCTTATTCAACGTACAATATTTACATCGATACTAAACACTTGAGTGAAATACCATGGAAATAACTACCATATACCAAAATGCTAAAGTATGTAAGACAACCATTTTTAAGTTTTCACAGTTGGAAATGTATAACCTTTAAGTACCTTTAACCTTTAATGGAGTACTACATTTTTTAACCAGCAAAACCTTTTGGAAATTAGACAATAGCGAAACTACTAAAAAATATCAGAAAAACAATTTGGAAAATCTTAAAATCTTTTAAATCGCAAGATAAGCCTCCCCGCTGAATGAAAATCCCTAAACAAAAATAGCTTCCGACTGAAGGCAGGTCAAACATTTTGGAAATGTCTTAAAAGGTAACAAATCCCTTCCATAAAAATGATAAGGCACTTAGGGCAATGTCACCTGTAGCTATGCTAATTTTCATAATATACCTATTATAGCTAGCTACTTTTTATTTTTTTAAGATTTTTACATTAATAAATATGTAGTGTATTATATTATTAAATACATTATTACTATATAATAACTACATCATTAAATATTTAGTTTTTAAAATAATGTCGTGAGCCTTGCTAAATGCGCTGCTGCACTGTGGTGTGTGAGACTGGGGTTCGGAACTCACCATGGCCCGGGGTACTGAAATAAAACGATTTGCCGAACTGCCATGTGGTAGGTGGCTCAATTTGCAGATGTGGGAAATCGGTAACCATAAGGTAGAAGGTTTGAATCCTTGTAAAGATAGAATTTAAATATAATATATTATAATATGAGTTTAACCACGGCATGGAACTAATCCAGTCACTTAATAAGATAAGTAACCGAATGTAATTTATAATAATACACTCACATCAGTTAATATAATAATGCAATTAAAAATGCATTAGATCTTTATAGGCAACACCCTGCCAATGCCTTTGGAATTGACTCTGTAATGCATTGCCTGGGCATTAAAAACACCTTTTAATTAATCACCAAGTTGATGGCGAAACAATTCCAAGGCATTGTCAATGTCTTGAACAATCCTTTCCAAAACAATAGAGCTGTGTTGAGATCAATGAGATCAACTTTGACAATGCATAACAAAGGTGTTAGCCTGGCAATGCAACACCTTTTGTCAACCCCTTGACTATGGATTACAGAGGTATAGGCAATACCCTTGCAATGCATTGGTAAAATGTTGGGAACAACTTGGTAAAGCATAAGAGAGTCATTGGAAATGCCTTGGAAATGATATCAGTAACACCCTGGAAATGCATTAGAGAGGAATTTGCAACACCCTGGCAATACATTGGATTTGTGTTGGCAACGCCTTGGAAATGCATTAGAGAAGTGTTGGCAAAAAATGCTTTTAAAGTCTTGACTTTCTATTGTATTGGGAATTGCATTTGCATAACGTACGCGTTTCCTGGATTGGTCGGCGCTTTGAGATTGAGGGAGACTCCCATGGTTGTCAGTAAGTGCTTGTGTGTCAAACCTTGCTGTCCCATGCAAATGAGAAAGAGAAGCTACGGAAATGCGGGATGAGTTATAGCCAAGCCACACGGACTTGTTTCCCCTCTGTACAATATAGCCAGAAATAGATAGCAGTACAGTTGTTCCAGTTGACTTCCTGTTACAAACCAGAGTGGAAGCCAAAGGGACCAGGATCATGTCACTAGTGAATTTGTTTGAATTTGTATGTAGTATAAACAAGAAATCATTGTACTGGTGATATGCCAGATGGTGTTTTTTCACTTTGCTTTCCAGACTTGTAAAGTGTACAAAAGTGTAATTCAAGTGTAAAATTGAGAGGACATTTTCATCTGCGGTGATATTGAAGGCAATAAGAGTTTAGATGCAGGTGACCCGTCGATGCGGGTGCTCATTAAATTGTAGGGACTAAACAGTTTCAAAACTTAGCTGTGGGACACTGTATTGTGATGCAAAAGTTGATCCATACTGATTTCACATTGATGTTTCGATGCAGATTCATGTACGTAAAAAAAACTACTTATGAATAACTTCTGTTGTCATTT
>JAOVYW010002552.1:3120-14954 GCA_025775045.1 Hiodon tergisus
GCTTTCACCTATCTACCTTCACCCGTGTGCATGCTACAGCTTTCACCTATCTACCTTCACCCGTGTGCATGCTACAGTTTTCACAAATCTACCTCAATCCATGTGCATGCTACAGTTTGTCACGTGTGCAGTGAGCAGCTTTTTGGGGGCAGCTGCCACAGTCCACTGGTCCTTCCCTGGATCCGGAGCAGCCAGGGTTGGCAGGCCAGAGGTATATCCCAGTATATTTCATCAACTGTATGCTAAAGTTGTAATAAACACCTTTTTCCTCAACATACTTACCTCTGGTTGGTGGGTGGGTGAATCCTGGGTTGGTATAACAGTTGGGGGCAGCCCGTGGCAGTAGTAAAATCAATTTTAATCCAAGAGATTAGTCTGCTCAACTATTATGTGCCATTTTATCAGTGATCCTGCTTTGACAAACTATTTCCTATTCGGATAATAAAAAGTTCTTGATTGTTTAACAAATTTTGTGTTGTCTGACAACCAAAAATACCAGCACTAAACTGCACAATAAAACTATGTCCTGTTCCTGTAAAATACGTTACACAAAAACAATACCATGACTGGACACTATGAAATAGTAAAACCAATGAAGACTGTTCAAATTAAAAAGATACCATTTCGTCTGAAGATCATGAGTTCCAGGCGGGAGTTCTACTCAGTCCACATTTTCATTCCAAATGCCTCTTCGTCCCATGTTCTTCCTGTTCTCTTTGCCGTTATTTTCTATATTAGTTCATTTTTTGGTTAATAATTTTTTGTGACTCTTCAGCACAGCCATACCCTGCAATACACAGCTTATCGTTTGTGTAAAAAAGTTATGCATAAAGGAGAAAATAGTCACACAAAATCACATAAAATTGCTTCCGAGATGCTTGATCATAATTTCTGGCAAAAAAAGCATTCCGAGCATGCAGCATAATAACAACGTCTAAAATTAAATATTTTCCAATTTGGAATTGCCGATTATGCTAATACAGCTTGTCTCCCTTGTGCTCATGTCTTTATACACTTTACAGACTACACAGCCTGCACAAGAGGTTGAGTTTTATTGAGTTTCTTTGATGGATTTAGTTCAGCCAATTTTGAGTTAGTCAGTAAAATGTTTTAAATGTCTGTGTCTGTCTGTCTTTTGGCTCTGTGACAAATACATTAATCAAGCACATACCATAAAATCAAATACAGTCTAATGTATTAGTAGTAGTAGTAGTGGTAGTGGTAGTAGTACTTTATTTATTTACTTTATTTATTTTATTCATTAATATCTTTTTGAAAATATTTTTTAAAAAAAATATTCTTCTAATATATGCTTAATGACGCTTAAAACAACTGCTGGAACTAGCACTGTGTTATGACCCAGCAATAAACCTACCCGAGTTGATTATTTGCTTGCTTTACACACATGCCCTCCAGTCGCAATTGCTATTGCTCGATAACTGGGAGCAAATAGTTTGTGGGCAGAGACACTAATTACATACAACACATATACAAAAACGCCCATGCCCAAACACACAAAAACACACATTCACGCAGTAACACATACGCTCACACACATCCACATGTAAGCATTCTCATGTGGACCTAGATGTGCGGGCAGACTAGCATATTTCTGACCCTACAGGAGCAGCTACAATTTGTCATTTGTAATAACCGGATTCTCTAAAACGATAAAGGCTTTTTAAGGCATAACCAGGAAAGGAATACTTGGGAACTTTTTAAACGTTTAATGGCCTTCAGAAAAGCAATTTAAAAACTTTTGAAGAACTTTTAAAATAGGACCAGCCTCTTATCTGTGAGTCATCTCCCTAGAGAAAAGATTCTTAGAAGAAGGGGTAATAATAACTGGCACCAAAGGATATAAAGCCATGGTCCAGTAGAACTGTATAGTAACACGTTAAAGATTGCTCAGTTTCTAGTTTTTATTAAGAAATAAATTCCAACATGCACAGCTATAACATTGATATGAAAATTAGAATTATATTTGTCATGAACCCTGCTGGCTACCTGGAGAGGTGCTGAGCCCTCTGCCCCGTCCCTCCCAAAACCTGCCCAGCGTCAGCTGAAAATCAAACACTGGTACAAGGATTGGGAGAGACTGGACAGAGAGAGAGGAAAATGCTGCTTTTCTCTATGTCTATATACATACAGAGACAGATGGATAATAATGCAAACAGCAACAGTCAAGTCAATATGTCTAAATCTTAATGTGCTCATTCCTCATCCTTTCTATGTCTCCCTCATAACTCTCTGTTACAGTGTGCACTGTTTTCTTTTGTGGTAGTTTATCTGGGTGATTAATCTTCCTCCCCCACCTCCGATGTTTCCTTGCTGTGTGCTCGTGTACCCGTCGCCTCCGCTCCTTTCGCAGGTTTCTGCTCCTGTTGCTCTTGCTCCTTCTCTCTCCTCTACCAGTTCCCCTCTCCCCTCTCACCTATCTCCCCTCTCGCCTTCTCCCTGTCTCTCCCTCTTCTCTCTATATCCCCTTCTGTCCCTATCTCTCCTAAATCACAGCCGACCAATGGGGAACCAGTTTGCAGGGTGAGGCGTTTCCTTTGTGACAGGAAATGAGAAGGAGAGAGAAAGAGAGCGAGAGAGAGAGAGAGAGAGAGAGAGAGAGAGAGAGAGAGAGCAATAGGGGTAAATGTAATAAATACATACATTTCTACCGTACATTGATATTACTGCAAATAAAATTGAAGACGGATACCTCATCTGTTAATTGGAGGATATTTTCTTTTTTTGGGGGGGGGGGGGTGAAGCCTTGTCAAAAATATATGAATTAAAAGATAAAGATTTTCGACAGAGGGCCAGGTATGGACAAAGAAGACGGCAACCACATAATCGAGGGAAAAAGTCTTGTCCGGTATTTCCATAGGTGATAAGCATCATGGTAATTAGATAATTAGACTGGCGTGAGAAAGAAAATAGGTTGATATGTGATACTAGGGGCAAACATCATGCAGCACAAATACTAAATATATACAAGCAGATTTCTTCAGTCTAATTTCAGTCTAAATTAATATTCTTCATTTCTCATGCATCTTCATTTAAATTGTTTTGGCATACATCCTGTTTGATTTTTTATAGAGAATCCTGTAAAGAAAAAGGAAGCTGGGTCTCAGACAGTGGAAGGGAGGGAGACAGACATGGAAGATGGTGAGATAGAGAGAATGGATCAGCAATGCAAAAACGGAACTAAATTCAAGGAGAACAAATAAACAAATGCCCTTGTAATAGCTGTGGGGATCCTGTGGGACTTGGGCTGACGTGACTTTTGGATCATTTGTCCTTAGACTTAAACTCACTGTCATTTTTGTTGGCATCTGTTCAAATGAAATAAAAGCTGATAAGGTATTTTCAACCCTGATAAAACAGTGTACTGGACAACTCAGGTTAGAGCAGTATAAGTACACCTGATTGCACATTAGAACACATTAGACTTTTGCTGGTACTAAATCAAAACGTTGACAGCCTGCTAATGACATTTAATAAAATTGTACTAGTCAAGTTTTGATTTAGTACCAGTCTTGGTTTTGGTTTGGTCCCAGACTTAGTCATAACCTATGAAATACACCCTTTGACTATGAGTTTTAAACCATCAAAACCTCTTTTAAAGAAAGTTTGTCTGTGAGACAGTTAACTTTATGTTATAAATTCCTCTATGTGAGTGTGGTGTGTGTTTAAGTACATGTTCCTCTGTGAATATGCTGTGTGTTTCAGTACATGTTCCTCTGTGTGAATATGCTGTGTGTTTCATCACATGTTCCTCTGTGTGAGTGTGGTGTGTGTTTCAGTACATGATCCTCTGAGTGAGTGTGTTGTGTGTTTCAGTACATGTTCCTCTGAGTGAGTGTGTTGTGTGTTTCAGTACATGTTCCTCTGAGTGAGTGTGCTGTGTGTTTCAGTACATGATCATCTGAGTGAGTGATCTGTGTGTTTCAGTACATGTTCCTCTGTGTGAATATGCTGTGTGTTTCAGTACATGTTCCTCTGTGTGAGTGTGTTGTGTGTTTCAGTACATGTTCCTCTGTGCGAATTTGCTGTGTGTTTCAGTACATGATCCTCTGAGTGAGTGTGCTGTGTGTTTCAGTACATGTTCCTCTGAGTGAGTGTGCTGTGTGTTTCAGCACATGATCATCTGAGTGAGTGTGCTGTGTGTTTCAGTACATGTTCCTCTGAGTGAGTGTGCTGTGTGTTTCAGCACATGATCATCTGAGTGAGTGT
Source organism: Hiodon tergisus (assembly GCA_025775045.1). NCBI lineage: Eukaryota > Metazoa > Chordata > Actinopteri > Hiodontiformes > Hiodontidae > Hiodon > Hiodon tergisus. The sequence continues at coordinate 7,348 of JAOVYW010002552.1, forward strand.
GCTGTGTGTTTCAGGTCATGTTCCTCTGAGTGAGTGATCTGTGTGTTTCAGGTCATGTTCCTCTGAGTGAGTATGCTGTGTGTTTCCCCTGTCGAGTTTAGTGTGTCTCGGCACATGTTTGCTGTGTATAAACCAAGACTGAAAATCAAAACTTGGACAAATACAATTTTATTAAATGCCATTAGCAGGTTGTCAAAGTTTTGATTTAGTACCAGCCAAAGTCTTATGTTATCCTAAAACTACATCACTTTCGTATGTTGCTCTGGAGAAGAGTGTCTGCTAAATGCTTAAAATGTAGATGTAAATTTATATCAGCTCATGACCAGTGAGTTTAGTGTGTATCTGCCCATTTTCCTTTGTGTGAATTCAGTTTCGGCACATGTTCCTCTGCGTCAGTTGTATGCTTTCAGCCATTGCACTGTGAACAGAGATTCAATTTAACAAACTCTTCATAGGGTGTGGTAATGCAAGTTCCATAAACAGGAAATACATAGTCACGTATTCAGGAAATACTATGGTAAAAAGCAAGCAAGAAATTAACTAAGCAGTAAACATCACATTATAATCGTTAAATCTTCTTTGTGAATCGGGTGTTCATATATGCCCCTCAAAAATTATATATAAAAAAACTTTTCTAGATGATAATAATAAGGAAACGATTTCATTTTCACAGTTATTTTTATTTATGGACAAAATAGACTCATGAAAGGGCTTACGGTAAAAATACTAACAACCAAGAGAGACACTCTTACTAAACAAAGACACCCATGCACATTTACAAACATACACAGTCTCATTGTTGTTGCAGAACCAGAGGAGGTTGAGTGAATCATATGGAAGCAGACAGTAACAAATCCAACATTTGGAGGGATAACAAAGACATGGCACACATAACATTACTTCTTCATTCTTGATTGCAATTGGTTGTTTAGTGTCAATATCTAATTCTCATTAGCTCATTAATGTTCATGCTTAGTTCTCACTGGTCAGCAGCATACCTATTTAGAAATAGTTTTGAGGTTCTTGATATTCGATTGTCTTCTGCTTTTAAGTGGTAATCCCTCACTGCCTTTGGCATCAAAAAGCTTTGTTTCAAACCAAAATGTCCTCTATTCTTTGTGTGATAACAGTCGCTGATTGATAGTCATTAGCTGATTGTTATTCCTTGTAGTTTGTCTCCTGGGTTACCCTCTCTTCACACCTCACACCTGCTTCACTCCCATTGGCTGTCAGGTGTCCCAGTTCCGGGGAAAAAAGGTAGCCTTTTCTTGTCGGCACTACCATTTTTAACGACATCCATCCGGGCCATTTCCTCTATCCTTACCATATCTTTACTACAGTAAAGCATGTGTTTCAGTTATCGCTTCAAAATATGAAGATGTAGTGCTCCAAATGAGTTCCTGAATCTCTGCATCTGATTGTCAGTCGCAATGAAATACCAAAGAGGGCTTTTTCCTATCTCCATCAGCCTGTGTGTGTTTCCTTTCATTAACCTCTCATAGCCCTCGGCTCTTCTCTCCCTTCCTCCTCTTACTGTAATCTGGCCCAGTACTGACCAAGATTCTGATCCAAGTTCTGTTCATTCCCAGGCACCTGCACAGGCACAGACATTCCCGGAGAGATGAGGCCTGAGTAAGTAATGAGAGCGAAAGGTGAGTAGGAATTATACACCTCGGCTCTACAGATTCAGTACCACTGAAACACTCAAACACACACACGCGCACACACACACACACACACACACACACACACACACACACACACACACATGCTACACGCACACACGCACACACACACACACTACACGCACACACACACACACACGCACACGCGCATGCACATGCGCACGGACACATACACACACATGCACACACACACACGCGCACACGCGCATGCACACACAAACACACACACACACGCACACACAAACACACACACACACGCACATGCACACACGCACGGACACATGCACACACACACATGCACATACACACACGCACGCGCGCACACACACACGCACACACATACACACACGCATGCCCACACACACACACACACACACACACAAACACACACACGCACACGCACACACAAACACGCGCATGCACACACGCACGGACACATGCACACACACACATGCACATACACGCACGTGCGCACACACACACGCACGCACACACATACACACACGCATGCCCAGACACACACACACATACACACACGCATGCCCACACACACACACACACACATACTCACACACACACACACACACACACACACACACACACACACAGACTCACCTGCACTGGAGTTAGCAGAGGAAGATGATGGCATGTGAGCAGGGGGGTAAAGGGACGAGTCTAAGTCACGATGTGGGGGCGGAGGAGCAGAGGACGATAGAGGGAGCATGCAGGAGTAAGAGGGGGCAGACTGAGGGAGATGATGACCGAAGAGGAGACAGAGGAGGTGAAAAGGGAAAAAAGACAGATAAAATATAAAGACAGAGTGACCATAGATATGAAAATATGGAGAAAAATAGAGAAGATGATGAAATACTGAAAGAAACAATAATTACCATTCAAGACATAATAGCTCACATTTGTAATATAATCGACATTTTTTACTGGAAATCTGAACAGGACGAACCTTTGGTTTGGGCATATCCAAAATTAACCACCAGATGGTGCCAAAAAATTAAAATGGGGTTGAGTTGAGTTGATCTACGTGTCAATTAATTTGCGTAAATTTTAATAATAAATCTGCATTTCAGCCATGCTGGTATGTGACAATACACTCAGATTCCTAATCACTCGATAATATTAAGTGTTTTCAAAACTCAAGATCTTTAAAAAAATAATCTTCTTTGTGCAGTGAAACCATACAGTTCATGCAGGTACGAGTGTGCAGGTGCATCTGTTTCATTTTGTCACTCTTCTGACAATTCAGCGACCTGCACTCGGGGAAAAATCTCATAAACAGAAACATCTCAGTTACCTGAACTCCGGAGAAGACGGGGAGAGACGAGTAGCTTGAGAGGGTAGAATCCATGCAGTTCAACATGGAACCTGGGGAACAAAAAGTGAGAAATAGGGGGTTTATACTCCTATTTATAATCAAACTGTCATAGTTTAATTGGGAGCTTTACTATAAAATGAGCCCTAATAAAACACAGCATTCACAATAACTCATACAAAGGGAGATATTTTTTTTATACAGTGTTGTCCACTGACAGTTATTTTAAATCAACAACAGGTTCATTCTCATTAGAAGCATTGAATTCAGATCTAGAGGATTCAAATTTAAAGCTAACATTTATAAAGGATAACAGGAGACCGCAGATAGTCTGCTGGTTTCCCTGCAATTAAACCGATACCGTAACCGATACTCTGGATGGGATTTTAGACAAAAATGGCAACAAAGAAATTAGTACTGAGATATTGTAAATAAGTTTGGTTAAACAATTTGTATTGTAAAAGATTCATGGAAGGGAGGAGTGAACACACCTGAGCTGCTGCCCTGCTGGAGGGGAAAGGCTGTACTGTTGAATGAAGTGTTGAATGGGGCGTGTCCCGGGGAACTGGGCGGCCCACCCCCAGACCGCCTCTGGTTCCGGAGTTTCTCCTCCCTTCTCCATTTGGCTCTCCGATTGGAAAACCACACCTGTTCATCGTTAAAAGACATGCAAGGGTCTATAAAGTGACCAATACCATGCAGACAAAATAATGATTTGATGACTGGCTACAATATAAAACTGGCTGACTTGATTCATACTAAAATAAACGTGACACAGGGAATAGATATAAAGAAACAGAAACACTTAGTTCCCATTAAAACTGGATGTCAGGCATATTTTTTGCTGTCGTACAGAAAATATATTGAGGAAGTTATTACAAATGTTAAATGTAAAAGTGCAAGGTGTCTCCAGCCTGGAAAAGGTCTCAAAAAATTCTACATTTCAGGAGAAAAAAACCCGAAAGGAAATGCTTGATTTTAGACTTTTAGAATAAACGTAATGATGATTCCCCAGACATCAAAGAATATACACTATATGGACAAAAGTATTGGGCCACACCTCTTAATCATTGAATTCAGGTGTTTCATTCAGTCCCATTGACTCCCTCTTCTGTCCTTTTCTGCAGCTCCTTTAGTCCCTACTTGGGCCACATAAAATCAAACACCTAGCCATGCAGTCTGCCATTACAAACATTTATGAAAGAATGGGTCGTTCTAAAGAGCTCACTGAATTTGAGCGTGGTACTGTAATAGGATGCAAGTCAGTTTGTGAAATTTCTTCCCTACTAGATATTCCACAGTCAACTGTAAGTGGTATTATTGCAAAGTGGAAGCGTTTAGGAACCACAGCAACTCAGCCATGAAGTGGCAGACCACGTAAAGTTACAGAGTGGGGTCGCCGAGTGCTGAGGCGCATAGTGCATAAAAGTCGCCAGCGCTCTGCTGACTCAGTAAATTCAGAGTTCCAAACCTCCTCTGACATTAACATCGGCACAAAACACTGTGCGCCGGGAGCTTCATGGCATGATTTTCCATGTTCGAGCAGCTGTATGCAAGCCTTACATCACCTAACACAATGCCAAGCGTGGAGCAGTGGAAACTTGTTTCCTGGAGTGACGAATAATGCTTCTCTATCTGGCAGTCTGATGGCTGAGTCTGGGATGGCGGGTGCCAGGAGAACGTTTCCTGCCTGACTACATTGTGCCAACTGTAAAGTTTGGTGGAGGAGGGATAATGCTATGGGGTTGTTCTTCTGGGGTTGGCCTAGGCCCCTTGGTTCCACTGAAGGGAAATGTTAATGCCTCAGCTTACCAAGATATTTTGGAAAATTCGATGCTTCCAATTTCCAACTGGAAACAGTTTGGGGAAGGCCCTTTCTGTTCCAGCATGACTGTGCCCCAGTGCACAAAGCAAGGTCCATAAAGGCATGGTTGGATGAGTTTGGTATAGAAGAACTTGACTGGCCTGCACAGAGCCCTGACCTCAATCCTATCAAACACCTTTGGGATGAACTAGAATGGAGATTACAAGCCAGGCCCTCTTGTCCAACATCAGTGTCTGACCTCACAAATACTAATCTGGAAGAATGGGCAAAAATTCCAACAGACATACTCCAAAATCTTGTAGAAAGTCTTCCCAGTAGAGTGGAAGATTTTATAGCTACAAAGGGGGGACCAACTCGATGCCTGTGGATTTAGAAGGGAATGTCATAACAGCTCCTGTAGGTGTAATGTGTAGGTGTCACAATACTTTTGTCCATATAGTGTATCTTAAGTGATCTCTTAACTGTTAAATATTTAAAACACATGTCAATCATGATCTTTATGGAGTTGCATGAATGTCTTTGGCCATTGGGACCTTGGGACCTACATAGACCTAAATGTGATGTGTAAATTAACAGATGCATGCTGGGAGGTCTATTGATTTATTTCTTTATTTTTGTTTGTGTTAGTTTCATAAAATACTCTTTTTTTTTAAATACCAAGCAATATGCCAAACCCAAGAGCTCCACATATTAACCTACCTATTCTGGGTTGCTGGAACAAATTTACAGTCATATGAATTAAGTAGCAGGTTTGTGATGCATGGCTATTATTTATTAAAATTGTATTATCCCATTGGTTTAAAAATATTAATGGTCTGACTGGCAGACAGACGGGCATACAGACAAGGGGAAAGACAAAGGTAATCTGGAACCTGAATCCGTGCTTCAGGCAGGTCAATCTTGGCAGCCAATCTCTCTCTTGCAAAGACATCTGGGTAATGTGTCCTTTCAAACTCTAGGAGGCAGAGAGTGAAATTACTTAAGAATGTTATTTTCTTTCACATTTGCTCTCAAGAAGATGATTTTCAACTGAATGTGGCAACTTAGCAAAACCAACTGCTAAAATCAACTGTTTTATTATACCACTGAAATGTTTATTATGTTGGTGCATTCACCTGTAAAGTGCATTCACTGTACCGTATACTGGGAAACAATAAAATAGCAGTCAATGGTCTTTGTAAATTACTGACACAGTAATTACAATCCAGATAGCAATATTTCCAATATAGAAGTTTAGTTGTTATAAATGTCTAGTTAACTTTAGGTTAGCTTAGGTTATGCTTTATAAATTGTTAATTTATTTCATAATTAACTTGTGTTGTGATCATGGAAACAAAAATGTCCATACTACTACAGTGTGGTCTCCAATCACTGATCAGAATGCTACAGCCTCCTATTGCTAACAGGGGAACAGGAGGTAGAAACAGTGGGTTGTGGGCTGCCCATTTTTAGGCACATGATACGCACAAGAAAGATTAAACAAAGATTGTATGGTAGACACAGGAAAAATAAAACACAGTTTGTGTAAGTGAGAATAAAAAAGCTCTGTGTGAGTTAAACAACACCTCTGGACCAGTAAAACCCGATCTCTGGACCAATAAAGCCCCATCTCCTCATGACAATTGCTTAGAACAAAGAGAAGTACATTCTGGGACATTTCACATATGAAGAATGTTAGATGTGCCACAGCCAAGCAGGACACGGTACAGGAGAACATTGGACTGACCTTTCTCCAGAGCCTCAATCTGCTCCTGACTGAAGCTGGTTCTGTTTCTCTGCAGCTTCCTCTTCAACTGTAAGCGGAGCTGAGAGTCCTTCACTGCATCCCTCTCTCCCTGGATTTCTTCAGCCCCTCCCCTCTGTCCTTCAGCCACGCCCCTCACACAGCCCCCTGATACAAAAAAGTAAGAAAAAAATTGTTTTAATATTATGAGCATCTGATGCGTTTAGGAAATACAGGAAATGTGTCTGAAATGACCTCTGTCACACATTTTGAGTTCAGTCAATTGGAAGGTTCCCCAAAGCTGAATCACAATACAGAATTATTAGAGCAGTTCCATTACTGGATAAAAAAATTATCTCAATAGTCTCAATTAGTGTGGTATCATTCATATTGTAGGAGCAGTACATCGCCCTTGTCTTTGTATTAAGATTTGTTTACCTGAGCTGTGGCTGTGTTGTGTTGTGACTGTGTTTGGCTGATGGTACCAGTTGTTTGTTTCAGTCCAGTTAGACTCACTTTGTAGATTCAGCATGGCTAATTTTTCATACATTGTATTTTCCTACCCTGACCTCCTCTCGCCCGGCCCTAGCCCCCTAATCAAGTAGGGTCTAAAGGAGCTGCAGAGAAAGGAAGGAAGAGGGAGTCAGTGTTGCATGTAGCCACTCTTTCTTAGCGTAAGAAGAAGGCGGGAGTTCACAACACACTCGCTGGCTAACTGGGAATTACAGTGAATGAATCCTGACACAGCAATGATAATACTGTCAGATGACATCAGAGAGGACCTTCATAAAATATTAACTCAGTTAGCTATATTCACACTATATTTAGGGTCCAAGCTCTAAAGCCTGTCCTTACTTCCGTTTAAAAACATATATGCCCTTTGATGAGTTCTGCTGGAAGTTGATAGGGTTATAAAGGGCCTCACAGAGAATATTAACACTGGCCCCAAGGTGGCGCTATAGCAAACGTTTAAAAAGTCCAACTTTTATAATGCAGCCTTTATGAACTGTTTGACCTAGAACCCCCAAAGCAGGTCTCATAGGTCCC
>JAOVYW010002554.1:1936-13446 GCA_025775045.1 Hiodon tergisus
TGAATGCAGGGCTATCCGGCAGGGGTTTACACTGTTTATGCAATACTTGCGTGTTATGCACTGAATGTACAGAAAATTTCCATGGCACCCCTTATTCTGAAGCCACAGAAGTGAAAGGTGCCTTTCTTTTTTCAAAATGGAAACAAGTTCTGCCTGGTCTGTGCTGAGCCCAGGATATGCTTTGAACAGCAGTAATTGCCAGGTGTTTTTTAAGACAGAGTACTGCAGGTGAGGGGGACGGAGGGGGACGCTTTGATCCACGCTGTGACGCTCTTGACAGTTCACAGAACCCTCCCTCTGCCCCGAGGCTGAAAAACAGCCCCTTCTTTAAAATAAAATAAAAATTGGCCCAACACTTGTAGCACTAATTAGGGGCCCTTAACGCATGCATTATTCATTACAGGGGTTTGGGTCGAGCGAGGGGGTCTGTTTTTAAACCCCCTTCCCGTGCAGGTCGGGCCTCGGTGACGTGGCGTAGGTGTTCAAAGGCCATATGGTGCGTCTGATGGGGTTGGGGGCAGGCAGTCCATCAGGACACCGGGGGGGGGGCGAAAAGTGCAGTCCCATCATGCTGAAAAATCAAAACCCCTTTGTTTACAGAAACACTTTTTTTTTTTTGTTCTTTTATTGTAAAAATACAGGAGTCGCAAAATGCTATCTTCTATGGGAGGTAGGCGCATGTGCCCATTGTTAAACTAAATAGTGTTGTTTGTAAGCATGTGCAGTTTGCAAAGTTGCCATTATACGCATATAAATACCAGAGGAATGTCCAATGCAGCAACAAAGACCAGAGACCAGGTACTCAAAGGCCGCGACGCTGCCAGGAGTGAATGTTAAAGCGGCGACGGCGTCAAAGGAAACGTGGGCCGCGCTAACAAACCCCTGACGTAGATAGATACAGCGATAGGGCGTGAAACATTAAAGTTAAAAACGCGTTCTCTTACGATAGCACGGTTGAACGCTGACACTTAGATAAACAGCTAAAGCTAAAACAGCAGTAGCCCAGTAACAGAAATATGAATAATACACACACAGCACACTTTCGGAACATTCATTTCCTTCTCGTCAAATACGTCTGGTGATAAACGATGAAGGGAGAGAAGGGGGGATATTTTATCGCTTGTGTTCACGAGTCCCGCGATGAGCAGACGCCGTCTCGTTGTTATCTAGGCCGTGACATGAGCAGTTGATGTCTTGTTCAGTTTAATGCTTTCTGGGCCAGAGTTAGAAGAGACAAAAATGAATCAGTCAGATTGAAACGTTGAAGAGTCTGACAGGATCGTGTTATTAATACACTGAACTATCAAATGGTGTGCTCCCTTTGTCTTGCAAGCAGTGAAGGCAGTTTTACACATTCTGTGAAACGTATGGAAATTTCCCCGGCGAGCTTTGATCAGGCTCGCCTTTGATGTACCACTCAAAAATGTAAAAAAAAAAACAGGAACCAGAAGTCACCGAAAGTTCATTCCTCAACTTGGCGCAGTTTTTCAAAAATGATAATCTGCATAATTTATTCTTTAGTCGGATTAAAATAAAATGTGCCAGTCCCTGAGGCGCTGAATGGATGTGCTGATCCGCCCACAAAGACACAAACTCAATTAAATACATTACATGGTATACATGTGTATTCATTTCAGCGCATTGTGTTGCATTTAGGAGGCAAACTCAGGAGTGCGTTGACAAGCAGGTGGAATTAAGCGGATGACAGGTGAGATGATTCCGTTTCCACACGGGAAAGATGAAGCTGTCTTTGTGTGTTGTGGGACCGAGCCATCACGCTGCCCCGAGTTGCTGCATCCGACTCTCCATCTCTCTGCCACAAAGGACACCTGTGACTGCACCATCCTTGGGCTTAATCTCGCTGCAACCAAAAATCTGTTCAATCAGATCTGTTGTAATTAGACTTTGATTAGCCTAAACATAAACCTTTCATACTTATTTCCAGAAACTTCCAGAAATATGCCTAGCGAAGGTGAACTACTTTGTGGTCATTAATTTTTAGATCAATTAACAGTAATGTTAATTGGGAGGAAAAGTCAGCCTCTTTCTTGTGAAATAAGACACAGTGCCGTTAAGACATACAGGGGTCTAACGTTGCAAGGAGGAGAGTGAGTTACTCAAATTTTTCATCAGATTACCAGTTATTATCGCACTAACATCGGGATTTTGGCCAGACTTTGGTCAGCTCCACGCCTCTCTCTGAATCCCGGCCTGGCGCGAGGGAGAGAGGAAGCGCTCGGTTTTCTGAGACGGATCAGTGGGAGCCGGTCCCAGGTCTGTGAAGCCAGATCCTCTGACGAGACGCGCAGCCCGGGGCTAAGCCCCACTCACATGGTCCGAATGCAAGATAAAGCTTTAAGTGTCAGCCTGTGTTCTGCCTCGTTCCTGGGTAACTTCTCGAGGGCTGGAGTTTGAGTCTGCTTCTACTGAAAAAAACCTGTTTGTGGTATTCTACAGAATGTGATGGGAATATTTTAAATGTAACAAGACCAGTTTTCCCTTTCATGTCTGAAGTTTATCTCGACCTTAACTCAGAGACACGCAGGCTGTTTTGACAGTTAGTCATATGCAAGAAGTATGTTTGTAGCTTTGTGTTTTCTTTGTTTTGTCTCAAGGAATCAACAGGGCAGTTGCTCCAGTTATGCCTCAGAGACAAAACATGTTTTAAACAACACTAGCAAAAAATAAATATATATATATATATATATATATATATATATATATGTGATGGCACAATGTCAAAGTACCTCAATTATGCACTGATAAAATCACAAACGCACTTTGCTATACACTGCATAGAGAGGGAGTTCATTTTTTACACTTAGATCAAAATGAACCATGTAAAGTACCGCTAATACATTACTTTAATGCACTGACAAAAATCGAGCAATAAAACAAAACATGTAAAATACTCTGACGATGGTGATTGAAGCCATCTGTCTTTTGGCACCGGTTTTGTTGCCGTGGCGAGGCAGGAGCTAACTCATTAGAGTTTCTGTTCCATTCTGTGAAGCACCTCTGCTTTGTCCTTGGGATCCACCGTGTCCTTGAGGGCCTGCTGGTTAGCGTCTGTCAGGACTGTGAGCATTCTGTAAAGCAAGTGGTGCCTAGTGCTGACGCTGTGTTAACGTTTCACTGTGCTAATCGCCCAGCGCACGCGCAGTTTCTTTCACAGAAAGAAATAAATGTTAGCACCAAGATCTGCGAACAGATCATTCTGATAACGAAAGGTCTTTACCCTTAAACATATGGAATTCACCGTGAAGTAACTGCTCCCAGCATTCGCTCATTGAGCCAAAACTGTCATCCTGTGATTCCCTGGACGGCTAACGTGATTGGCTGTTTCAGGGAGAGCGAGGGGCAGGCTGGCTCTTTCCTGGGCATTCCCGCTTTCGTCTTCAACATCCATTTTCATTTCCTCGTGACATCTTGAAGGACGGGTGACCAAATTGAGCCCCGGGCCCGCCTGACACCGAGCCCGCCTGACACCGCTCCGTAATTGAAAAATCTGATCTTGGATCTGGGACCTCTACCTTGTTTACATCCATCTTGCAATTAAATACTCTTGACACAATCAGGTTTAATAGAAAAGCCATTTCTGGGTTTTCTAACAAAATATTTTTAAATGGGTTTTCCTTGAGAGTTAGGCAAGACGGAAAACATGGTGAGGATATCCATCAGGTCTAATAATTAGCCTATATTGCTTTTTAGTTACCGGGCCTATAGGCGAACCCCACCAACACTCCCGTTCGACCATGGGACCATCGAACCACATGAGGGCTCCCCCTGGTGGTTGATCATTCCCTAACTGGGAAGCCTTATGTCGCCTTCCAGCCTGCAAATCACGCCCCCCCCCCCCCCCCCCGATGTCTGGATGAAGACGTTGTGTAAGTCATGCTTTAAGCAGAAGGTGCTCGTGGTGGACATTCTGGAGCGTTCTGGTGGGACGTTCTGCTTCAGGTTTAGGACCCTGCTGAGAAGGAACATGGTCATGGTTCACCTCAGTGCTCTGGTACGCCTTCAACCTTTCACATGCGTTATTTCTGCTCATTTCCAAGGTCTTACGCCAACCTACAAACGTCAGCCCACCAGTTTTTCAAACTAGACTGCGTCTGCTCATTGAGGTACCAAATGACGTTTCAAAAGTGTGGTCTTCTGTAAGACTGTTTTTATTGGATTATTATTTTTTTGTTCATCATTACATGGTTGGGCTGACAGTTTGACGATTATAATAATTGTGAGACTGCAATGGTGAGAGCATTCTTCAGGCAGATGTTTAGTACATTCTCTCTACGATAACTTGGGGAAAAGCCACTTTAGCATTCTGCAAACCCCTGCCACCAATACACACACACACACACAGAAACACACACACACACGCACAAACTTTACCTGAATTTGAGTTCTAGCACTATACGCCATTCCTTAGATTTATAAGGCAGTTCAACATGATCGATTATTGTCCCTCTGACAGAGTTGTAACAAATGTGCAGGCTCTTGAGAGCCCGTGGTATACTGTTTGTCATCTTTGGCAAGGCACTCACAGATTCTGAATATATATTAGAGGTGGGAAACACAACATGGCATTGCAGACATGTAGTATGTGCCTGCTAACCCTCAGTCTATCACAGACAGATTCTTGCGGTTTCTCCTTCATAACGGCGCAATGCCTACAGACGCACATACCTGGGTGAGAATAGCTGAGTTTGTTTCCAGGAGGAAACTGAAATAACCAAAATCTATTGAAGTTACCATTTTAGGAGGTAATGTTTCATCAGGACTGCGTTACATCCCCAGTCTAGGATACATCCAGATTCCTTAGCCATAAAATAAGTCAACACGCTGTGCAGTGTCTTTGGTTCTTGGCTTTCTGGAGAACACACAAGTTTTATTGCTTTCATTTACAGAAAATTTTCTACATAAAACAAAGCTACCAGAGGACTTGGTGAGCCATGGTATGGTAATTGCTGTCTTTTCCAACAATCTCACAGGGGACCCTCCCATCTCAATATAAACAGGTAAATGAAAACGCGTGGTTCATTTTAATTAACGCAAAGTTGATCCCACCTCTTACCCTCCACTTGGTTGTCGAATTCCATGCATGAGTTTCTGATCCCATTTGTGTCTGGTCATGACTATTTCTACACTGGCTAATGTGTACAAGAATCAGAAGGACAACTTTAAAAGGAGCAATTTATTTCAATATTGACTCTGCAATTGTTTAAGCGAGGGGCAGTTATTTATGACTCAATTTTCTCCGCTTTGTAGAAAATGCTAATACACTATAAAATACGGACTAATGCACAGTATTTCATAGGTGTAACTTAATGAGGTATACTTTAAGAACTCGGAACCCTTATACCGATCGGTCAGATGAGTTGTTTAAGCAATCAGTTTATTTTAATGCAACGTATATCATCATCAGCTGGTGGTAAAGCTATCCTGAAAACACATTGGAATCCATGCCACATAAGGGAGTAGTATTGTAAAATAGATTTCCAGCAGGTGAGGGTGGAACAGATTAAGCGTGGACCCTTCTCGATCCCTTGTATTTGCATCCACCGCACCCACCAAGATAACCACAGACATGTCCCACAGACTGTACGCAATGCAGCACACACTTTATAACATGGCTTCTGTATATTCAATCAATCCATAAAACACTGAGCTCCAAATCAAATTACTGGACAGAGTAATTGGCAAAATATTGTCATGCCGAAGGGCTTTCATTGGGTCAGACATTTAATACAAGGTTCGATAACTGGAATTATACACTGTAGAATGTGGCTTGCTTCCCCTCTTTGAGTCAAAGACCTCACTGAGCTACATGAACTTTATCAATGGAGGCTCGACCAATCGTGCCCCACGTTCTACAGGGTCCCTACTGCCGTCTCTGCCCTCGCACCGGCACGGCGCTTTCGGACGGCCATGCGGCAGGGTTCCCCGCGCAGTTCTGCCGCTGCGGATGCCTGTCAGCTTGGCGGCCAAGAGACAAAGTGCCGGGTTGCCTTACATTCCTAAATAAAGCTGCGTCGTCATGGCAACCGACCTGCTGCTTGATATCGCCGTGATGGAAACCTTAAAAAGAAATCGTATCAGAAAATGTCTGGCCCACAACACAGAACGGTTTCCTGGGAGAACAAAAAAGTTGTTGTTCGCCTTAACGTGATATTATTTTACACTGTTACGGGTTTTCAAACTTTGAAGAAGAAAGTGTGTTATGAAAAGTACAGAGAAGACTGCCGGGCAGAGGACACTTGGCCAATTCACAGCATACAACATGCTGTCCTCTCTCACAAGGTGCTGCCGTGATGTCACCTCCTGTGGTGTGAACATGTGACTCCTCTGAACCTCAGGTACCGTATTTACGCAGTGTAAGAAGCGCAGCCAAAACACAGAGCCAGGACTTCCTCTCGGGGAACGGTGGGGTTAGGAGGGCCTGACTTGTTTTCTGCATTTTTGTGCAGTTAATCTGCTTGTTTTGGTGGTGGTGGTGGTGGTGTGCGATACCGTAGGCAGGTATCACGTATGTGATGCGTGTACACTTCAATAAATGTGAGTCAGTAGGTGCATGTATGTGACAGGAAGGTAAAATTCCATCTGCATGCCCAGGGCATCGAAATGCATGCAGAATAGGATGGCTAAGAATAAGTAGGTATTAAAATGTAAAGGTCTTTGGAAATGACTGAAGTGGGATAAACACGCCAATTATGGCTTCTGGGAAGCTATAGGGTGAAATTAGGTTTTTTTTAGCTTGCCACTGAAAAGTGTAGCTTCATTTTCCCAGACTTTTTAATTACAAGATCCGGCTCCATTTTTCATAAGAGATGGAGAGATAATCCCGTTTTAGAAATGAGTTTAATATACGGCAGCAATTACAAATGTGGCCGTCACACAGCACCTGGGAAATGAGGCCAGATAACACTAATTTGGTGGAGAAACGTCCCAGGCGTTATATAACTTGAAACAGTTTCCTCTCTCTAAGAGCTGTGTCATATTTTAGTCATTTAATTGTTAGCCGTTCGTCATCAAAAAATTTTAAGAATTTTTTTTTTTATTAGAAGAAGAAAAATGTAATTCTCAATAGTGGATACATATTATTAAGTAAGGTCACATTCGCTATTTGTGGAATTAAATAAATATTTTAATTAAATAAACATAATTCACATACAGTATAGAGGAAAACTACGATTTTAAGTCAAATTGTTGCTGTATATATCCATGATGACCTTTTTGATTGAACCAACTCCGTTAGGCCCAACTAACAGGTAATTTAATTTTATCTCATGTCTCACTTGTTTAATGGATGTAAATCCATTGGCACGAATTGCTGGTCCATGAGAATGACCGTTTTATTTTACTTATGCCTAATGGAAATCTTTGCAGATAGGCAAACAGACATTTGAAAATTAATTTAACTGAAATGGCAGTTTATTTTAGTATAAAAGTTGCTATACCAGCATTTTTTTTACAGAAAACTCAGATATATATCTTAAAACCACCTTGGAGGGTTGGCCGTAGTTAGGTAGGGACTTCAGAAGGTAAAAACATGGCCACAATACTCAACAGATTGCAAAGCTTATCTTTGTCAGCCTGTCACCTGACAGTACCATCATGAAAGCGCCCCCGTTTGTAGCCGGGATTAAAACAGTCTTCAGATGGTTCGGGGGCTGCTTACAAATCCACTTTGCAGTCCTATTACGGAAGCCCGCTCTGAAGACTGACAGCTGAGTGCGCCTGCAGCTCCTCACCATCGAGAGATCCACTCCACTGATAAGAGACAAAGTCAAAGGCCCAGGCATGCCGACATTTCCCTAATGCTGCCCTTTCCACCATCGTTAAAGAAAGAGAGGTGTGAAAAAGGAAACCTTGAAGAAGGAGATCTCCTTGTATTCGATGTCACCCCAGCGAGTTTTTGCACAGGCATTGATAACAGATGAAAGGCCGCCCCGTTTCAGGCCACTGCACGCAGACAGTGAAACGGTGTAGCTGGTCGGCCGGCTGCTCTGGTGCGTGTTGGGGTCGGGACGGTGTTAAGGACCTCCTGAAGTGAGTATGAGCATCCGCGGCGGTACTCATCTCCGCGTGCCAGTGTGTTGGCATGGCTGTGTTAACAGTCAGGCTCTTAACAGCGATCTTGACTACTTTGAACTTACAACACATCCGCAGCTGTGATCTCTTGACGCTCTACTCTCCTAACAAGGCCTGGGCAATCTGATTATGAGCACACCCAGGGTAGCAATCGAACCCCACACTGTCCCTCAGCTAAAACCACAGGGTACCCACTCCCCGTGGACACCAGTCAGATATGGTCCCGATAGAGGGACAGAAAAAATGGAAGTCAAATTAAATAACTGAGAACAAACAATTGGAAATCGATCTGTCTGTTCATGGGACAAATGCATTGGGATCGCATCATACCAAAAATCGATCATAATTGTTAAGTTAAAAATCAGAAGTCTCTTTGTGTCTGTAAAGAAACAAATCTCTCTTTCTTTTCCTTTCACGTATCACATTTCGTTAGGAACAGTTCAAATAAAAATGGTCTCCGTCTAAGCTGACCTGTTAAACTTTAACTTTAACTTGTAAAACGCTAGACTCCATCATGATGCAGTGAAAGTCAGCCATGATAAAGAGCGTGATGAGAAGCTGAACCAGGCCACTCACCCAGACATGTGCCATCCAGCTCCTCGTAGCCAATGCTGCAGACGCACCGTCCCAGGGGCACCAGCCAGTCGCCGTCTGCCCCACAGTAAAGTTTGGGCGTGTCCCGCTCCTCCGAGTTCCTCACGCAGGTCCCCCGCACCTCCACCAGCGAAGACGAATCCACGCGGGGGATGGTGTCTGGGAAGGTGGCCAGGTTGCGGAAGGTGAAGGGGCACTTCTTGTAGTAGACGCGCACGGACACCAAAGCGATGCAGGCGCCGATGTCCTGGAAGGCCAGGTAGAAGCCCTTCTTGGTGATGGGCCCCACCTCCCGCACCTCCGTGTTGAGCTTAAGGATGCGGTCGCCCAGGTCCATCTGCGTGAAGCTCTCGTCGGCCGCGATGGTGTCGATCTTGGTGTACTGGCCCGGCCTGAACTTGACTGCGTGGGCCTCGTCCGTCTCCATGTAGAAGAGGTTGAAGGTCTCCTTGCAGGTGCCCGACACCCAGGGGATGCTGTTACAGTCACGCAGAGTAAAGCGCAGCTCCACGTGGACCTTCTGCGCTGCCTCTCGGGAGATCCAGTTGGACCGCAGCCAGTTGTTCTGGTTGGGTTCCATCACGTGGCACACCTGGAAGGTGTGGATGGGTCGGTTCTGCTCATCCATCTCCGTGATGGCATCCCACTGGTTAGGAAGAGAATCCAACCGAAAGTTACAGACTCAATCCCTCATCGTTTAGCTTTTGCAAAACTCCGATCGCAGCAGAAAAACCATGTGTATGTGAAACGTAAGTAAAAACGGATTGGCATTTACCCATTGGCACCGGTTCCAAATAATAAGATACTTTTCTCCTTTTCAATGAATACATTTCACAATGCCCCACTTGTCTCCGTAACTTTAATAATAGGTCTAAACCCTCAAGTGAAATACCGAATGTCGTCCAAATTGGATTCCAAATACTCTTTAAAAGGGTTCTTGTCCTTTTTGTTCAACTGAACCCCTTAATTATAGTATGATTGCTGTATAGCTGGAAATGGGATTTCAGCTCAACTTTATGAGCCTAATGCATGGGAAACTAAGGTTCCTAACTCCTAAATTTTCATCATCTTATCTACATTAGCCCGCAACTCTTAAAATCCAATTACGATAATGCAGCCAGCCCATCTTATCTTCGAGTAACATCTTTACATTCTCATGCCAACTCTTCAGTCATCCTGCTCTGTTAATCTATTGCGGCTATGTCAAGTTTCTTATTGACACAACCACTCAAATGCCTTATGGTTCGTACTGAAATTTGTGATTAAATTCTCTCAGTGCTGGCTAATAGATTTATAACAGCATCAGCAACAGAGAAATAAGGGACTAAGTTCCGTATTACTCATTTAGCGTTATTAATTGCTTAATAGTTAGTCAATGATTTCAAATTAAAATTAAGTTATCAACACGCTGTTAGTTCGCGATTTAAAGACGCGACGAAAAAAAATCTTTCTAGTCAAATTAGTTTTAATTTCCTCACATCACAACGATCTCCACTTAAAATGCAAAAGTCAGTAGCAACACAAACTTCCTTTTCTTTCCTTCCACATGATATCGATACCCTTTTGTCTGCTGATGAGTTTGAGTTGCCTAGATTTGGCTCTAGATTCTGTAAGTCTGTGGTTCTCTCACCCTGCCTCTGGCTGCGTGAGAGACAGTGACAGGCAGGCTGCGGCAGAAGACGCCAGGCAGGGCCATGTGAAACATCAGGCAGCCTTCTTCTGGGTAATGCTCGTATCTAGGGCACGTCGCTGCGGTGATGAAGCAGCACTGAGGTGTTGTTCAGTTGCTATAGAAATAGCTAAACGGATTGTAAAACTACACATTAAGGTGTAATAGACTGTTTATTACAGGGGCGTAGCTAGGACTAGATTTTTACTGAGGGAAAAAAAAACTGAAATAGAACAATCCTCTGGCAGATCTTTAGGTTTATTTTTACAGATTTTCACAGAGGCGACCGCTTCAGCTACCTCCGGGAGGTTACACTCCAGGATTACATGGGGAACAGGGAATACCTTGAAACCAGAGTGATGGTGGTGGTGGTGGGCTCTGAATAGTTTTCTGGGTGGTCAAAATCTCAAACGCACTCACCAAATTTCAAGGTGTGTTGGGTATTTCTTACGTCACGGCGTGACATGCAACAAATGCGAGTAAATGAAAGTACTGATAAATTAATTTTAAATAAATAAATAAATAAATAAATAACATCTAGTCAGACAACTCCGCAACTTCTTTTGACGAAACGAAACGAAACGAACTGTCTTTACTCATGCAGATGCACACACACACATGATTGGAATCATTATGACTAGCTAAATATTGGAATGTCTTGTCAGGTTAGATGAGAAAGAAAATCAATGCTGTTGGAATGCCTGATCAAACAACACAAATCAATAGTCATAATGGATATTTTCTACGTATTGAATACATTTACTGATGTACTCTCCAGAGCTATAAACACCATCCTCCTGCTACTTCAGGGGAATTCAGACTGAGCCAAACGCTGTATCTTGCCTCTTGTTCAGGCATAAAATGCGTCATAAAATTTTTGTGAAAATTATTGTTAGTATTTTTCTCTTTGTTCTCTCTTCTAGGACTCAAGAATGTGGCGGCACATTCCCATCTAGGCCCTTGTTGATGTTGATGTTATCACCCTCACTGGCACACACTGGCATTTGCAAGTTAAACAACTGTAAATTAAACCCTATTGCTACGTAAGTATGGTAGGTGGACACCTGCTCATCAGTCCCGATCTGTGACGTAATGCATTTGCTTCCCGATCTGTGACGTAATGCATTTGCTTCCAGATCTGTGACGTAATGCATTT
>JAOVYW010002555.1:0-10100 GCA_025775045.1 Hiodon tergisus
TATTTACAGTCATTTAAGTCCGGGAGCCAGGCTTCCCAGCAGCCCCCGCGGGGATGGCTGAAACCCATTGGCAGGGGAAGCGCACCTAGCCATCCCCGCTACAATATGCATATGAGACAAATGACCTTTTCAAATTACTTTTATATAGAATTTTTCGGCGTGTAAATGTAGCCCTTAATAGAAATCTTAAGTTCGCTGTATGCTGCGTGAACAAACCATAAGTAAGCTGGCTCTGACAGGCATCGCACAAAAACATTAAAAATTAGTTAATCAACTGATTCAACTGAGCATGTGCGGTTTTAACTAGGTCACTTTAGCGCAGTTAGCGTGGCACGCTAAGAGACTGAGAGTGATCAGACACAGGGTGCTGAATTACTTCTTTCAATTCTCAACTCTCTCTATATAATAAAAAATAACTTATCGGCCGAAAACTGAATGAACAAACATCTGTCTAATTGGTTCCAAACATCTCTAAAACATCCCTTCCCCAGCCAGCTCTACTGTTTTTCATTTTAAAAGTCTTTAATTAGAAGCACTTCTAAGAGAGAGGACTTAACTAGGAGACTGCTCTCAGGTGTGTGAATGGGCGTGTCGCCATGCCTGCTTGCTGGTCCCGGCCTGCCTGTCAACGTGGGCGCGCTCCGCAGGCATGTTAGTGAAAATTTTTTACTTGTAAAGAACAGGTTTTCTTTGGAACAGGCAACTACCTTTAAACTTTGCCATTCATTTAATACAATCTACTACCCCCAAAATCATTGTCTAAAGGGTGTTTTTATGGTTTTTTTAGCAGAGAAGGCTTTTGAACGCATTGAGTGCGCCTACATATTCTGTACCCTTCAAGTTCTCGAGGATTAAAACAATCTTCTTTATCCCTCTTATGTCCTCTGTTTGCACAAACCACACTTGCTCTTCACATTGCCCTCTTCACCTAGGCACACGACAGGAATGTCCTCTATTTCCGCACACAGCACCCCCAAGGTGGCTCAGGAATAGGAAATCCACAATCATGCAGACGGAATTACATTTATCAACAATGCTTAATAACGCAATGCAAAAGGCTCAGTAGTATTTAAACCATGACAAATATCTTGGCCTTGCTGATAGTACTCCACCAGCCAGAACAACAAGAAAGATGACTGCGTCAGTGTCAGTCTTCGTTTCCTCCTTCTGCCCTTATGGATCTGCCCTGCTCTGGCCCCGATCGCCGACTGCTAAACTCCAGCTGACAGACGTATGCCAGTGTTCCCTGTTTTTCGTTTTGTCGATTTAAAAAGCATTACTTAAAGTAATTTAGTAATTAAAGTCACGTTCACAGACGATACAACGTTTCAAAGCACTGCAGTTAGGTCCCAAAAAGGTTTGATGTTTAGGTTTGAATAGGTTTGAATAAGTGTTCAGCTGGGTAAATCTGTTTAATTTGAATTGGTGGATCGGGGCACTGCTGAGCAATGAAACTATTTGATTATTTTACAGGACGTGCGGTGGGGTCGACCCTCGGTTTTACCAAGGACAAGGTTTTGTCCTTGATAACAGCAGTGTGAATGCAAACCGTGCACAGATACACCACGTATTTTAGTATACCACGCAATTTAATATAAATTACAAATAAATGTCTGTGAATAACCCAAATAAATCTCGAAAATACTGTGTAAATAAAGGGCCACAATATCTAGCACTCTAAACAGCAGACCAAGCAACATTGCATCCTATGCAAGGGTGAAGGACATTTGATAGTAATTACAATGGTATTCCAACAGAAATGCAGACACAGCATTTCCCAGTAAATGTCTGTCCACACAATGCACTCCGTTATCACTTCCTTTCCTTTCCAGCGGTAGCCATGATCGATTCTAATTAACTCTGGATTTTTAAATCCTATTTACTTATGTTGGTCCATTGTAGGCTGACCGAGTGACTTCTTTCATATTTAGTTACTGGAAATCCATTGGACAGGCCTGACGAACATGCTGGACATTCCTGGATTAAAGTAAGTGTTGAATGAATCTGCTTTAAATTCCTATTCTAACCAACTCTGTTCCAGTGTAATAATCTGAGTATATTTATGGACGTTTAACTATAAAGATCTTGACCTTGTTTTGATTGATTTATATATGATATACATTGTCTTGATATATTTGTGTGTATATATATATATATATATATGTATAGAGAGAGAGAGAGAGATATGCACACATATATATACATATATCTTGATAGCTTTAAAATCTCCTGATTGGTTTTTTTTTTGTGCATGAATCTGTCAAGTTCTGTTTCATTTCTTTTCACTGTTGCTTATAATGAGTTTTAAGGCTCTAGTCATCCTATTTCTATGCTTGTGTTGCACTATTAAAAGATTTTGAAGAGAGTTATATCCAAGCGCACGAGGAGGGCGGATGGTTTTGCGTTAAGCTCAGGGATATTGGTGGCCCAATGTTTTACTAATCCAAAGACAGTTGTCTCCAGGACTGTCATGAGAATCAAGTAAACAACAGCTGTGTGCTGTGCTCTTGGTTCTGCTTCGGATCCTGACCCAGGACACGGGGTAACCTGTGATTTATAAAAAATTAACACCAAAGAGCAATGCAGAGCGTTTGCTGAACGTTTGCTGAACGTGCCACGGCGATCTTCCATGGCCCAGCTGAAGCTTTCAGGTGTAACACCTCGTGTTTCCACCGGCTGCATCTGAACTTCGGACAAAAGCAACACCTGCAGGGTTCAAAGTCACCGCGGAGGCCACTGGAAGGAATGTGAGGGCTGCCTTGCGTTTTTGACCGTGTGCGCGTGTTACTCCTCTGCCCTGGCACTAAATATATTTCCTGCCAGAAGGGTAAAATTGCTATTTAAAGTGAGTTTTTCCACTCCATAAGTAAATATTAATTTCCACAAATAGAAGCCTCTTGGAACGCCAGTGTGTCGACAGCGCTGTTACCGAGGTGAGCAGGGGTTGTCATGGCGCGATACGGGGTTGTGTCCCTGCGAAGAGCCGCTGTTCCAGTTGCACGAGTGAGCAGGCAATTCCTGTTGTCTGAAACCGGCCTGAAAACAGGCCAGGCTCCACCCCTCAACCACACCGTTTCTGTTTACTGTCGGGAGAGAACAGTGAAGGCGTTTCCTGACCCACACGCAACACTACCCCTCCACCAAAACCACACCCACTCAGACACTTAATTTGGTTTTTTTTATATCAATTTTTATAACTTTTGGCAATACCTGCTTCAGGTGTTTGCTGGCAGCCTCTTTCTGGCGAGTAAAGGAAGCTGAACTTCAGAAGTAGGACTGTGGTGGGTGTTCCAGCTTAAATGAGTGAACAAAAAATGCTGGGAAGGTGGTAGTAATTCTTATGTTCTGGCGCACTCTGTCACTGTGCTACGCAATCGACTCTTAGATCTTAAAAGACAACCATTGTCCTCGTGGAATGGGAGAAGCTGCTAAATGATCATGTACTTTTTGATTTCTTCTTTAGAATTACCCTACCGCCCTCTAGTGGTTACTGGGAGTTGAGAACTATTTACCTTCTGAACACGGTGGAAAAATTGGTCTTGATATGTCGATGTTATATCGATTTGTTTTTTAAATAATTTAAGGGGCTTAATTTAAAAAAAATTCTACTCTATATTATGAACATAATACATATCTGCACTTAGAATTGCAAAAAGCATAGGGGAGCAATTTTATCATCCCAGCCCTGATGGATGGCTCACTTAAAGATGTTACCTTCCTGGCATGCTGGCAACTCCGCAGAGTTCCCACTTCACTGCTGCGACTGTAATAAAACATGGAGGGAACGATTAGTACCGTGAATCGTCCTAGGAAGAGCAAGCCGTCGAAGCCGCGTTTAAAAAAAATACGCGCGTTCTCCTTTCCCTCGGCAGCGGGCTGTGCGACAACCTGATCCAGGACATCATCTACAGCAACCTGGTCCTGCCCAACAGACTCACCATTCCTCTGATGAACGAATCACAGATGGCACAGCTGCGCTTCCCGATGCCTAAGGTAGGGCGGGGTCCGAGAGCGGGGGAGATATGGAATGGCCCAAAGCTTTTGTCTTTAAGTGGAATTGTTTCCGAAATATTTAGATCAAAGTGGGCATTCCTATGAAGAGAAAAACATGAATTAGTAAGAGGTTTATTATACAGATTACCTTAAAAAGGATTAGGATTTCTTTTAGATCTGACACCGAAAATGAATATTAAAATCTGAGGTTAAAAACTGAGTTTAAAAACGTTAGGGGTAATCACATGTAAAACTTCTCAATAAAGTCTATTTTTACCGCCTTAGAAATTGTGCTAAAGTAAAAGTATTCCTCTCTCTGGCTTATTCTGACAACTTGACATGTGCCTTTATTTAACCAAGGCTTGACTGTTGTAATTCTCTGAAATACAATTCAGAAATTGCTGGTTATCAGATGGGCTGCTTTTAGTTTCTGTGCACCAACAGTCTGGAACAAATGACCAGAAGAGATCAGAGACTCCCCCTCACTCTCAGTGTTTAAATCACATTTAAACGGGTGTTTTTATGAACATTTCATCTACTCATTTTATTGATTTGTATTATTCTGTAATGTTATTATTACACCTTTTCTTAATCCAGCATGGTTTAAGATATATTTACTGTTTATTATCAATATTGAAAATTGTTGATGGGCTTTTGGTTTCCAAATGAGAAAAGTTCCATCTGTTATTGCAAATGATGGCTCTGTGTGTGGTACTGAGCCGGTCTTGTCCAATCAGGGGATCCTAAGGATCTACTTCCTGGAGGGCCAGGACCTGGAGAGGAAAGACAAGTACCTGGGGGGGCTCATCAAAGGCAAGTCGGACCCATACGGCGTGCTCCAGATCGGCAACCAGCAGTTCCAGAGCAAGACCATCAAAGACTCCCTGAACCCCAAGTGGAACGAGGTTTATGAGGTGGGAGCCCCACTTCTGCTCGGGAAGTTTGTATTCAGTCTTAAGTGTCAGTCTGGATTCAGTCTCAGGAGTGCAGCGTGTGACATGAAACGATTATTACAACAGTATGTGAATAAAAGGATTTACCAGCCACCATTATGACTAATTATTCTTTCCGGCTAAATCATAAAAATATGTTGCCAGGCATAAAACCCGGGCATTTATTCAGTGCGCTCTCTATCTACCAGTTATATTTTGCGTACCGCTGGACCTGAGGTGAGCTGTGTGTATGCGCTTGTGATTGACAGGCCATGGTGTACGAGCCTTCCGGGCAGCACCTGGAGATCGAGCTGTTCGACGAGGACCCCGACCAGGACGACTTCATCGGCAGGTAGAGCACTCGCCTTGGTGTCCTGCTTGGCGGGACGGCGGGACGGCGGGACGGCGGGACGGGGGTGAGGGCCCCAATGAGTGTGATCAGGCCCCCTCCTGCCTCAGGCGCTGCAGCACATGTAAAGCTATAAGTGGCCTTTTTCATAGAAGCATGTTTCCTACGAGTAAGGTGATCTTATCTGATTGGCATATTTTAAATGAATCTCCCTGCACCCCCGCGTGCAGCATTGTGCAGATATCTCCAAACGATCAGTCGCAGACTGGCTTGACAGGTGGCGGGGGGGGGTCAAAGTCCAGCTTTCTGACACGTCAGTCATGTTCTGGTGGGCAAAATGCCTGACAAATCCCGCTCCAAAGAGGCGGTTAATCCGTCCGCGCACCCGGACCTTGTGGTTTCCACATTTAGCCAGAGCGTTTATCCTCTGCGTGTCCTTTTCATTTCAGCCTGATGATTGACATGACAGAAGTCCGCAAGGAAGAGAGGGTCGACGGGGTGAGCTTGAGCTCGCAGAGCGCGTACTGTAAACCGGCTGGGAATCTGCCCAAGATAAACACGAACCCCGCCACGCGCTTTTAAACCTCCATCACATACTGGCTTACCACTCACTGGAAAACCTTGCCGATGTATTTCGATGTATTACACCGACGCCTTAGCCCAAACCATTCCATCAACAATGAAAAATAACCGTACGGCACCAATGACCCCAGTCACATGACCTCTCGTCTGTCGTTCCAGTGGTTTGACTTGGAGGAGGTAACCACTGGGAAACTGCACCTGAAGCTCGAATGGCTGTCTCTGCTTCCCACTGCTGAGAAACTCGATCAGGTGACTTTCTCGATATTTGGTTCTGGGTTATTATTATTGCAGTGCTAATGTGTCGATCACAGGGGTGCTGATTCTGATGGTAAGAACCCCCTCGTCCTGTTTCCACAGGCGCTGGCAGAAATTAGGGCTGACCGGGGGCAGGCCAGCGAGGGCCTGTCTTCCGCACTGCTGCTGGTCTACCTGGACTCTGCTAAGAACCTCCCAGTAAGTGCAGCATGGGTTACAGGGGGGTAACTACAGGGGGGTAACTACAGAGGGGTAACTACGGGGGGGTAACTAGTCCAAGAAAGCACTCCTTATCCCCAACATTGTTTTTTTATCAGCCTTCTGTCTGTCATTTGTTGCCATCCGCTTCACATTTGTTTTAAGCACCTCCAAGCTATTCACGCATTTTTCTTTCATCCCAGTTTCACCTTTAAGTTAATTTCCGCACACCCCAGCCCCGTGTCGGTCACCCCAGCCACCATGTGTCTGTGTAAACTTAAAGAACCACACAGGGAGCTCTTATGCCCTGTGCTGTCTTCTCTACGATTCCTTCCCCTCAAGAGTGTCTTCGAAGGAAACTTTGGATGTGGAAACTTAAAAGAGAGGAGGGGTTCGGGCCTAGTCTTCTGTGAGGATACTGCCTCACTCTGTAGGACGTTATTCGTGAGTCCTCTGGAATGTTGCATTCTAGAATTAACAACCGTGTGATATGGTGTTGTTATGGAAACCAAAAACAATGAAGGCCACAAAGCACGTTGATGGGTTTTGCTGCATGGTTGCATTGCTTAATATTTTAATATATGTATAATACATCACACGTTACAATGGAATTATAACATTTTATACCTTTATACCTTACCTCAATAAGGTTTCTTCCCGGTGTTTTTTTCATTTCAGTTGAGGACACATAGTTGTACAGACCACTGAGGGTGGTGTCTAGGTGTATTATGGTCCTGTTAGACACCTCTGGAGAAACATTATTATTTCCTGTTTCACAAAAGACTCAGGGAAAGGTAATAGTTACTTCGAGTTCTTACTCCTGAAGGAAACCATTCATCCTGCTGAAATGTTAAAACCTATTCAGTTAGGCCCCCAATCCAAGCATTCAACCACGTCGTTCTGCCCAGCCTAGAGACCAGCCACACTGGGGGTTGGCGTCCAATCCATACTCATCACGACTGGCCTCGCAGTTGCGTGCTTTGGTATTCACCCCCACTGCGGCACAACACCTGGCCAGGGGATTCACGTCACCTTCATCAATGCCAATCCCAACACCCACCTCTTTGACCACACCGATCCTTTTCCTTCCATTGTTTTTCCCCTTTTTCGTGTTCTTCTGCTTTGGGAAGCTGGGTTTAAACTGGCTGGACGTGTATTTAACCATGACTCTGTTCCCTGTCTATACGGTGCTGTGTATTGTGAATTCTCCTACGCTGCGTGTATTTCCTGGTGCTGTGTATTGTGAATTCCCCTCCGCTGCGTGTGTTTAATGGTGTTGTGTATATTGAATTCTCCTCCGCTGTGTGTGTTTCCTGGTGCTGTTTATATTGAATTCTCCTCCGCTGTGTGTGTTTCCTGGTGCTGTCTACTGCGGTTTGACTGCATGCTCCTTTAACCCGGTGTGTTGGTTTCTCTCCTGCCTGGGAAGCGAAATCCTTTAGAGTTTAACCACGACAGGTTGAAGCAGAGCTCTGTGAATAAGGCCTTTAAGGTAACGCACCCCCGAATGCCGACCTGCCGGTCCTCATTTCTGCTACTGCTGCTGTTTCTGCTGCTGTTGCCTGCCTTTGGAACCAGAACGTGCCACGAGGCGTTCTGCTGATTGCATGCTTTCACCTGTTCAGGAGTGCAGCTGGGAAGCAGGATCGAGCCGCGCGTTTGACTTGTCGTCATTTGCTTCTCGTTTGCCTGAAACCGTGGGCCTGGCGACTAACGCTTGCGAACGGAGGCCGCCTCCCGCGCGGTGTGTCTAATGGTGTAACATCTTCACGCCAATGAGGCGATGCCCGGACATTTGCATGTGATGTGCCCGCCCCACCTTTTTTTTACACTTAGTGCTAACCTTAGTGGGGGCGGAGCTCGGAGACTGCTTTGGTGTCCGGCGCAGGGCAGCCATTCGTCCACTTTCATCCAATGTGCTTCAGTTGTCATGGGGGAACTGATACACTTCGGGGGATGTTGTTTAGACTCACAACTCTCTGTGTAAAGAAAACATCTTTGCACTAATTATGCGCAGCTGCTTTGTATATTAATAATTATTTAAATTAAGCAGTGGAAATGCTGAATATTTCAACATTGTATCAACTGTTCATATCTGTTGACTGAAAACTGTGATACTAACTTTTTAAAGTAAAAAACACTGCTGCACTATCTACATCCTGCACTGCATTGAAACTAGCATGAAGTTTGCTGTGGGGACGTCATCGACTTCTGTTTGAGGATTCTGTTTGTTGTCTGAAGTCTGAACGCTAATGCGCCGTCTCTTTTGGGACCTTTTGCCACGGCAACAGCACACACTTGGCATTAAACATAGCCTATTGGAGCTTACCTGGCCAAATAAAGGGTCAGCCTAAAGTCAGTGTCAGGACTGGCGCTGAGAGCTGATGCGATGTTGTGGTCACCGGTGGTCTTGTCTGTTCTGCAGTCTGGCAAGAAAGCGAGCAGCGAACCCAGTCCCTACGTTCACTTCACTGTCGGGCACAAGAGCTTCGAGAGTAAGGTGAGGAACACCGGGAACACCAGACGACGGGAACGTGTGCAACGTCACCGAAGCGCCTGTGATGGGGTGTGTCCCACCTGGGATTCACCCCCACCCCCCACCGGCTTTGTGCCGTTGTTCTTGACAGGGGGTGGAATTTTGACCTAGTGGTGAAGGAGCTGAACTTGTAACTACTAGGTGTGGGGTTCTAACCCCAGAGGAAGTCCTCTTGTTGCACATTTGAAAGTGTTGCTTCTGTAATTATCCAGCTGAATATATTGTGATGTGGCATCATTTGTAAATCTCTATGGACGAGGGTTGCTAAGCAGGTATATTATCATTGAAATTGTTCTTTTTTTTGGTAGCATCAATGCTTACAACTATTCAGTTATTTTTACTCTCAAATAATGCTTTCTGCAAAGTTGGTATGCAATGAAGAACAGAGGTGCTGGCGCTGCCTGAAGCTCAGTAGATATGTCTAACCTGCGGTTAAAAATGTTATAAATGCAAGTCTTTCTATCTGCTAGATCCGGTACAAGACCATCGAGCCTGTCTGGGAGGAGGCCTTCACCTTTCTCATCCACAACCCCAAGACTCAGACTCTTGGAGTGGAGGTACACTCCTGAGCACCATGTCTGCATTGCGTACTCATGTGTGAGTGCAGAACTGTGTTGGCTATGCCCTGCCCACCTGCTTGTGTGAATGTGTGAGTGCATAACTGTGTCGGCTGTGCCCCGCCCACCTGCTTGTGTGAATGTGGGAGTACATGACTGTGTCGGCTGTGCCCCGCCCACCTGCTTGTGTGAATGTGTGAGTGCATAACTGTGTTGGCTGTGCCCCGCCCACCTGCTTGTGTGAATGTGGGAGTACATAACTGTGTCGGCTGTGCCCCGCCCACCTGCTTGTGTGAATGTGGGAGTACATAACTGTGTTGGCTGTGCCCCGCCCCCAGGTTAAGGACAGCAAGCACAAGTGCTCCCTGGGTAGTATCACCTTGCCTCTGTCCCGGCTGTTGGAGGAGGAGGAGATGACCCTGAACCAGCTCTTCCCCCTGAAAAACTCAGGGCCCAGCTGCACCCTCAAGCTGAAGATGGCCCTCAGGGTGAGCCCTACCTACCTGTGCTGTTGTTTTGGGGGGGCTGGGGGTGCATCTCATGAGTGCACAAGTGTGTACACGTGAGTGTGCGTGTGCGCGAGTGTTTGCGTGCATCAGTGTGAGTGTGCGGATGTGTGTCAGTGTGCGTGAGTGTGCGTGAGTGTGCGAGTGTGTGTCAGTGTGAGTGTGCGTGAGTATGCAGGTGTGTGTCAGTGT
>JAOVYW010002555.1:10200-32004 GCA_025775045.1 Hiodon tergisus
AGTGTGCGTGAGTGTGCGTGAGTGTGCGAGTGTGTGTCAGTGTGAGTGTGCGTGAGTATGCAGGTGTGTGTCAGTGTGAGTGTGCGAGTGTGTGTCAGTGTGAGTGTGCGAGTGTGTGTCAGTGTGAGTGTGCGGGTGTGTGTCAGTGTGAGTGTGGGAGTGTGTGTCAGTGTGAGTGTGCGAGTGTGTCAGTGTGAATGTGCGGGTGTGTGTCAGTGAATGTCTGCTCACTCGGGTCGTATGTTGTACCGCAGGTCCTCTGCATGGACAAGCGCTCTATGTCGGAACAGCCGTCCTCCGTGCAGGTGAGAAAGGCCAGCGCTGGCAACCCGTTGCAGAAACCTCGGCCTCCTGGCGTGCCAGGACCCTCGTCCTCCCAAACGGGCACTTACACAGCACCGGTAGCACCGGCAATGTCAGCCGATCTGGCCTTTGCCGGAAGCCAAGCTCGGCTGGCCGACATTGGAAGGAGCACATCCAGCCTGGCCATCTCAGGCTCTCACCAGCACCTGGCGCACAAGGAGTCCACGCCCAGCATCGCCTCTGACGTCTCCCAGCCCTTCGCCACCCAGGAGCTCCAGCAGAGACTGCGCCAACTGCAGAAGTAAGAGAGAGCATTCTTACCACAAAAAAACGGTTCTGATGCATCAGTCTGGTGCACTGAATTGTCCCAGCATGTACCAATAGGAATTAGGCCCACAAAGACCTGATGGACGCTTCTCATAACGTATTACGACAGGCTTGTCTATGTCACCTTATACAAGTCTGAGCATGTGCAAACACGTTTTGTGGTAAAAAATTTTAACTAATAATTAATCCTAGGAGGTATTTGGTAAAATATATAAGTTCCGGGTGCAAAGAACGGTGTTTAAAATCAGTTGAGGCTCATGGTTGGCTGATGTCAGTATTTTCAGGGGCATCGGTTGCTGCGTTCATGGTGGTCGGTGAAGGTAGAATAAAATGCGGTGCTCATTGGCAGATGTATGGTGCAGTAGCATTATCTAATTGATCTTGAAGGTTAAAGCAGCTGGGAAAAATTGAATCCACATAATTCCTCCCCTCCATCCACAGCGGATCAGCTTCTGGGCAGTTGTCCCTGGGCGAGGTCCAGCTGACTGTCCGACACAGCTCCCAAAGGAACAAGCTCATTGTGGTGGTGCACGCTTGCCGGTCAGTTGAACGACTCGCAGCAGTATCGCCACGGCTCCTTAACTCACGTAACACTTGCATAATGTGCGGCTAACATATTTCAAAATAACGGGTCTGCGCAGGTATAGTGTGCTAGCATCGATTCTTTTGACCCATAGTGTTGTCATGACGGCGACTGAACAGCCATCCTGAACGTCAGTCTTTGTTTAAACTTCGACGCCATGGTGACTTCTGGTGCCTTCTGTGTGTGTTCAGAAACCTCATCGAGTTCAGCAAGGACGGCACGGACCCTTATGTCCGCCTCTACTTGCTGCCTAACAAGAGTAGGTCGGGCAGGAGGAAGACCGCGACGATGAAGAAGACGCAGAACCCAGTTTACGATCAATCGTGAGTTGGGGTCGCATCGTGGGGTACAGGTGTGGAAGCATGTGCAGAATTTTGCGTGTTCAGAAGCTCACCAGGTGGCACTTGGCATGCGTTTTAAAATATCCCACTGAATGGGCCGGTACGGTTTCATAAATATTATATGTGCAGGTTCGACTTCAGTGTGCCCAACATGGAGCTCCACAGGAGGACCCTGGATGTGACTGTGAAGAACGCCGGCGGCATTCTACCCAAACACAAAGGGCTTCTGGGCAAGGTGAGGTTGGCGGCCTCCACCTTCTCTTAGAGTCGTTCCTCTCTCGGCTTAACGTAAAATCCGGACTTCGTGTGTACAGTTCTGATCAGTTAATATCACGTTCACAGGTGATTGTGGACTTAACATATGAAGAAATATCCAAAGGATGGACACAATGGTAAGACAAAACTCCACGTTGCGACGCAAACGAACTGCACGTTAACCGACCTAATACGTCTGCATGGATGTGATGGGTGAAGAAGTTAGACACAGAGCACATTCTCCTGTAAATTGCTCAGTTGAGCTGACTGTTCACCATCTTCCCACATAGGTATGAACTCACAGAGGACGGTTCGCGAAAAACCTGATCTAGCCAAGAAAGGCAAGAAAGGATTGAACAACGATACCCAACCAAGTTTGGCTCCTGATCACCTTTACAATCTTTACACATTTAGCCAGCCTTTCAAAGTGTTACGTTTTATTGATTGGGAAAGCAATTTCCTCAGTCATTGATATGCTTTGATTCTTTGTATGCTTATATAACACAAAATTGATTGAAAATTAAATTTTAATCACGTTACGATTCTGTGCCACTTCCTGTTAATGATTTATTTGCGCATGTAAAATATAAGGGTGTCAAAGGTTACTCTGCGGGTTCCTTGGGAAGTGTTTGGTTGGACCTACCTGTCGTTTGTCTTTGCTGGCTGTCAGTTTGCTTTGTAGGGAAGATGCTTGGTAGGCCCAGAAAGAAGAAAAAAAACATTCCCTGGGTTTTATTTTGAAATACTTGGCAATGGTAAATTATGTGTCATAGTTAAATGAGGCGTAGTAAAGCATTTCTCACAGTATAACAGCACCTACCTGCATGTGTCATTGAACAAAAGGTCCGAAACTAAAACCCAGAGACAAATTTTTTTTTAACTGAGTATCGTTTTCATTTCACAGAAAATTGTCTGGCAGGATTTATATGTAAGCAACCAGCAAGGTGTAAATATGAAGTACGCCATGTAATGTGATTCAAATGTGGCAGGCGGGGAGGGGGGGGGGGGGTTGTTAAAATGAATGCACTTTGTTAAAATTAATGTTTTGCCTAAAAATTTTTTATTTTGATCGCTTTTTAATTCTGAGAACTGAGTAAGAAATACCACTGCAGTTTCTCTTCTTTTTGTGGGGACGCACTTGCGACCACCAAAGAACCAAATAAGGCAATCATGCCTATCATGTTTTAACATGTTTTTGTCATGCAATGGTATTATTTTTTTTTTTTCTTTTGTCATTGTGTGTTTATTTTATTGTCCAGCAATCATGCTCAACATTGCCGGTGTGATATCACAGATTCAGCAATTCTTTGCGCTTAGAAATGATTGTACATATCGCTTTCAAAATCGAAAAAACCAAACTCGGACGCAAAGCTCTCTGGAAGCATTGCGACGCCAGTCATAAATGATATCAGTCTTAATTATATTTGAAAACGAGAACACATTTAATTGCTATTATTAACTCTTCTATTGTTCTTTATGGTGTTGTGCGCCCGATCAGTTCTCCATGAATGTGGTTCATTGTAACAGTGCAAGCGTGAACGTATGTGGTTGCCATGGTGGTTTAAACTGATAATGCACCCAGAGTGTACTGTGTCACTACAGGTCTGTTGTGATTTGATCATTATTGTGTGTCATATTTAAACAACCAGTGGTCTTCCACAGCTTTTGTTCTGTCAATCACAGCAAATCCTGGCATACTGATTGGTTGCTGTGTTCCCATATTTTTTTTTCCTCAAATGAAAGCTGTCCCAGAACGAGGTTCCCATTGATTGCTGTTGCAAGTGGTTTTGCCAGTTCGGGTACAATTTATTTATCTTGTGCCTTAAATACACAATATTCAAGGATGTAAAAATATAAAGAAACCTCTTTGTTTTACAATGTTTCAGAATGTGTCCTCCTAGCTTTTTGGCTAATAAAGAGCTATTGGGCTACTTTGGTTGTGTGGAATTATTTCATACAAATATATTCATGGTGTCGGGAAAAAGGGTACACAATTATCATATGAGTAAACATAAGCAAAATTAACTATACAGGGATTTGGTGGGACTGTGCAGTGCTGCATTAGAGCGATAATTCGGAATAACTTTTAATAATATGGTTAATATGCCAAATTATTGTCGGCCTTCCATGCATGGTGCTGTTTTACGTTTATCATTGTGATTTAGATCACTACTAAAAGATAATAATAATAAACTATATTTGTATAGCACTTCTCATACATTTTTTTGCTCAAAGTGCTTAACAAAGCATGATTCAAATTCCAATATATAATCAAATGGTAAGACAATAAAAGTCACAGGTTGCATCAAATCAAAACTTTGACAACCTGTTAATTGCATTTAGCTAAATTGCGTTTTCTTTAGTATCCCATTTATTCTACTCATAAAAAAGATAAATCTATGAAATACAAAAAAGATTTGATTTGGTCCAAGCCTAGATTCAATAAAATAATGAGTAAACAAATGAAAGGGGGTTAAGCTCAGTTCAGATGTTTGGTCGCTGTGCCGGATAGGATTCATGCTGAAAATGATGATTATTATTATTTAGTAAATCAATAATATTTATTTACGTAATGCGCCACCTATTGTTTTTTGATCGCCATGGCTAGCTTTAACTAAAATGTAGTTTTTTTTAAGTAGTTTCCGGTAGAAGATATCCGTCACTCCCTGACGTCTCCTCCAGTTACCTGCACTGACGCCCTATTTGAGAATATTAAAAGACCGTTTACTACGAAAATCTTTCTACTCTGTCTTTCCACTACTTTTGCTATTCAGAATATATTGCTATTCTGTTGCTATGCTGTTTCCCAGGAGTCATACCCCTTTTTGCAGATTCAGTGAATAATTTTCAGTTTTTTACACATTGGTCCCCTATGGAAACGCTGTACAGAGCCGTGTGACATCCAGTTTACATTTGTGTATAACTACTCGCTTACGTGAATTTTGTTTTCTGTTTTATTGAGAAAAGGTGGGCGTGGAAGAACTGCGCGTGTACGTTAAGCAGACGCTCGCTTACGTAAAGCAGTTCAATTTTGCGCGGGGTAATGCAAACGATTTAAGTTTCGGTAAATATATTATAAGGGTTACAGTAATTATTGATAATTATTATAGTGTACTTAAACGCGAACGTAGAATTCGATTGTTATTGTGATTATTGCCGAAAACTAGTGCCTTATTTAAACGACTTGCTTAACTTTCATGTGCCGTTTATGGTTTAGGAAGTTGTTTTGAATAGCTGTTACTAGCTTGTATGCGTACTGGTACTGTTTCGTTAGCCACTGTGTACGTCTAGCTACTTCAAACTAAACAGAAACATGGCTGGCCATAACAGATGAAAATGTATTTTATTTTTTATTGTGTTCTATCTTGTCCAGCACTGGGGAAATAACCCGCAAGCTAAATATGTCTAAGCGAAAGGTCTTTTTACGTTCGGTATGCAAAGAAAATGTGCGTGAGTTCCTGAATTTCACCAAACTACATGTAAGTATTACCCGATGGATACAGTCTTTAACTAACCAAGCTGTCAGTAACTTTATTGACGCCGGCTTCTTTGAGTATCACGAAATAGCCTACTTGTTTTTTTTTTCTTGGTTTAAGAAATAGAAAAAGCAAGGCTAATGACTGTTATACGCGAGTCATCTACATTCATTTTTACGTAAAATACCACACCCGCAATTTCTTTTCATGACGTATTTATTATATAAATCTAACGTCTTACTATTGTAGTGGTCTTTTACGCTAATATGATGCTCAAATCTGAGATGGGCTATTGTTATTCTGAAGAACATTTTAACTAGGTCCTACATTAAGCTGTAGATTACGGATAAAGCGGCACGTTTCTATCTGTCACATGTATTTACATTTCCTCATATGGAGTCTGCAACTGCCGCTTGAGGCGGAATCGTGTGACTTAAAGGCAAAAAAAAATTACCCCACGTTCATCGGTTTGAATAGAAAAAAAGTTTTGTTTTTCTTGCTTTTTTTCAAAAGTCAGCACACACGCCCTGAGAAAATGGTGAGTGTAAAGATGTGATGTCTCGTTGTCCAGGCAGACAAAGCGGACCCCTTTGACCTGGAGGAGGTGCTGCAGGAGCTGCCCAAGGGCCAGAGGGAGGCACTGTGGGAGTGTCTGACAAAGCTCCTGGTGGACATGCTGGTGGCGTACCCAATCGAACGCTGGGATGCTGGAATGGGCGATGACAGCGAGGATGAAATGGAGGTGGAGGTGTCGTCGGAGCTGGTGAGGCCGTCTAGACACCGAAAGATGCTTTGCTTTCTTTCTGTGTTTGAAATAAATATAAAATGTATGACCAAATCTTCCTCCAAATCCTTATGAAAGCGAGTTATTTGACTGAGGGACTGAGCTTATTGTTGATCTCTTTTTGATTTTTAGCAGCGTAGTGATTAACTCACTAGGAACATAAATATCCCCACATGTACATTATGATACCAGTGCCCTATTGGAGGATTTGACCTACGTTTCGAATGAGTAGATTGTTTGGTGTCATTTTAGCCTGTAAATGTGCAGGTATTAGCAAATCAAGGTATCGGCGATCCTTCAGGCACATTCCTCTGACCTCTTTGCTCACTCAGTCTTTGAGCCTGCCTTGAAACCATGTGACATGTGTTTTGCTAATGCAGAAGCTCACCATGTCGGTGATCGAGGGCGTGACTGCAGTGGTCACTGCTTCAGTGGCCGTTGTGGAGGAAGGGGATGCTTACATCCCCCTGCTGGAATGTGCGAATATATTACATGGTTAGTACACATAGTAACAGTGTGTGTGTTTTTTATTGTGTTGACGACTATATTCCTGGATGATAAGTGTGTGTCAATTTTAGATTTAACGCCTTAAGATGTGCCTGCAAGGTTCATGTTAGTCTGATACTAGTTATTTAGGTGTATTTTTAGAGAGGGCGTGAATATTTGAATGGGAGAACTACTCCAGGCAAGAAATTGAGATCAGCAATTTAAGACATGTTGGTCATTCAAAAGCTACACTCGCCCACAATCCCACCCACCTTGCCAAAGAAAATGATTGATAAAAAGCATTGATATATTTATACATAAACGTATACGTAGTGGCGTGTCCAAATGTTCATTCTTGTGCTCCCTAACCCCTCGGCCCCCAGACATTCTGGGTGCCCTACCGGCCTCTCAGGCACTCCTGCAGCTGGCCATCCTGAGGCTGTGTGAGTCTTGGTGGCGGAAAGGTCTGGAAGGCAAGGAGGAGCTGGGGAGGACCGCCTTCATCGAGTGCCTGGAGAGGACCCTCATGCTGAAGAGCCCGGTAACATCCCGACAGGGTCGTCCTTAAATGCCACTGCAGGTTAAAAATAGCCAAGGGGGAATAGACGTTGCAGAGATGCCCTGTCGGTTCTGGCGCCGGTGTTTTGCATTCTTTCTTTGGGAATTTGTTTAGCATAGCGCTTACTCACTAGCAATTTGTGTAGCGTGCTTTAGGATGAACGCTAAGTGAGAAACTTCAGAAGAATGGGAATGGAAGTCCCTTTAGTTGTTGGTTACAGATCCTGGTAGGTTGGTGTAATATTTTGCCATTAATACTTATTTGTAGTTCAAAATGTTGAGCACTGAGCTCCGTCTTGAGTCGAAAACACCCTAAACACACTCTGCTCCCAAGTTCTCTCACAGTGAATGCGTTAAGGGGAACTTCATCTCGTGGCTATATTATACAGAGATTTGCTGTGGTTGTCAAAGCCTGTGCTGTGAATGCTACGTCTTTTCGTTGAAGGACGAGTGATCTCGTTAAGCCAGTGAAAGAACTAACCTGAACCGTAACATTCTCATGTAATTGCTTAATTTTGTCACCCAGGTTATTTTATTGCTTTAGTCCTTAAATGAAAAACAAAACTACATTCCCTCCTCCCAGTTATGGGTTTCATTCAAAATATGGAATGACAATTTTTACATTTTGTAAAAAATGAAATAATTTTGGCTGGTTAATTTGCTTTTTAATTCAACCTTGCATGTTTTTAATGTGCCTTGATTGTGTATTCAACCTTAAGGTATTTTAAATTGCTGATGGATCTAATCCTCTAGGAGTTAGGATGCTGACTGCTATATATTATATTGTCACTGCAAGTGCATCCGTCAGCAATACTGTCCCCCTACAGTAGTTTTTTTTTTTTTTTTTTAAACACTAATAGTTCCTTTGGGTAAAATATGGCTTGACAGCTTCTTGGGGTTGGTTTCATTTGAGTTAACATCCAGGGAGAAGCATTTATAACATCTGACTTGTTTAAAAAATGAATGTGCTAAATGTTTTCTGAGAAACTGTTTCTCGTGCTAAGATGTTGTCCAGTTACTGTAGTTTATGCTGGAGTGGAGTGATCTGGTCCAGCCCGGTCCGCTTCGCTCCTGAAATACTGTAGATGCAGTTTTGTAAAAGCATTTTGGAGATGTGCAACCCTTATATGTGCTACACGTTCCCAAACATTCAGACACTTTTGGTTGTAAAGTGTCCTTTGCCCTGAGCACTTCTGGAGACTTGCCTGTGGATGGCTAACATGGCCCAAAGCCCCCTTGAACAAAACTGATATAAGGAAAAGACCTGGTGGCGCACCATTCTCCGTTCTGCTCAAGCAGAACTGCGATAGCCCGTTGTCATTGAGCGCTCCTTCGGAGGAGCCAGAACCCTCGCCCTGACCTCCTGGGGCCGCTGTGTGCCGTTACCTCCGCAGGTGGCCGAGCTGCAGCGGCTATGGAGCCTCCACGAGGTGCTGCTGCACGTGGGGTTCAGCTCGGAGGGGAGCGAGGAGCTGGCCAACCTTCTGCTCCAGTGCTTCCTCAGCGTCGCCCACATCAGGCGGGAAGAGGTAGGTCCTGGGTTAGGGTTAGGACCTGTCAACCGCCAACGTTTTGCAACTGCCCCATTGGTCCTCTTTTGTGAGGAGCTTGCCTGGGGAAGCGCACATTGCTGGTCGGGGTAAGACGTAGGAATTTGGGGGGGGGGGTCCTGTACCATTTATTAGGGTTTTGTTGCATCTGTAGTTTTGATCTCTGCCGCCCACCTTGCTTCAGCCCCTTCTCTCTCCGCCGTGACGGGGGAGGCGTTTTCTGACGTTCCTCTTCAGCTGAACCCCCTTCTCTCTCCGCCGTGACAGGGGAGGCGTTTTCTGACGTTCCTCTTCAGCTGGGACGTGAACTTCATCAGGATGATTCACGGGACTGTTAAGAACCAACTGCAGTTCTTTCCCAAGTAAGTTTCCGCGTGACAGCAGGAAGTCTCATGTCGAGCACAGTTGGAATTATCAGTAGAATGATAGACGTGAACAGTGGAGCAGTGCAGAATTTTCCGCCACTTTCTTGGTGCAGTGCCAATTGATATGGAGCATTTTTGTTATGCACAGGGTGCAGAAACACTGACTCTCGATGTGCTCACAGTGTCGGGCATCTCTGCTGTTACTGACCTAGTACCTTCTGACGAAATCGCCTAAATTCACTCTAGATATTTCTAAGGCTTGGTTTAGTCTTTTTGGAAGTCTCCTCGCTTTCAGAGCCCAGGTGTGGACTACTACTGTTCTGCTATTGCTTCTGTTTATTGACAAAGTAGTCTTCCAAGATGGCTGGCTTGATCTACAAGGGATCTTGTAGTGAAAATCTCGTTTGTTGCCCAGGAGTAAATTGACGGTCTCGCACCAATGTTGTCTGTCGTTTCAGGTACATCACAGAGCACGTGGCTGAGATATACTTCCGGGCATGGAAGAAGGCTTCAGGAATCTTCCAGCAGGTAAATATATATTTAAAATATTAAAACTTGGCTGTTACACCATGCTGTGATACTGTATAATACTGTTCTGCAAGACACTGTCTGTGTAATCCTACATTTAAGTTAAATTTAAGTGTTACGGGTTTCGCAGGGAGATTATTTTTTCACCCTCGTGTGCGTATCTCTTCCCCTTACCTTACCTTTTTTGCCCTGTTCTTTCTGAGGAAATTGAATCGGTCTGTATCCAGGACTTCATGCAGCATGCAGTTCTCTTGTACAGGAGTTCACCTGTCCATGCCAAAGTGAGACAGGTAGGGCCTCATTTCACACTGCTGAGCGCCGCAGGGCTTCTCACCCAGCAACTGACATCAATTCGTAAGAAATGTTTTTGCCAGTTATTGTGCGGGGATTAAATCCATATTCCATAAAGAGATATTGAGCTTCATTCCTGATAGCAAAACAATGTATAAGGGGATTTGTATAGTACATTTTAGTCCTCAGAAGTCAAGTGCAGTATTCGTTTGGCACAGTTTTAATGGATACAGCAGTACTGAAATTGGAACGTGTGTGACTCCAAACTGACCTTGTGGCCTGACACGCAGATACTGAGTCACTTCCACAAGCAGAAGCTGCGGCATGGAGTGGACGAGATGCTCTTCCGCCTGTACAAGCCCATTCTGTGGCGAGGACTCAAGGTACCGCCCGGGAGACTTTTCACAGCAACGATGATGTGAAAATACAGCGGTG
The DNA here is from genome assembly GCA_025775045.1 of Hiodon tergisus. NCBI lineage: Eukaryota > Metazoa > Chordata > Actinopteri > Hiodontiformes > Hiodontidae > Hiodon > Hiodon tergisus. Next base: position 20,483 of record JAOVYW010002555.1, read on the forward strand.
GCCTGAGCTGTATTAATGAGCTGCTTGACCTAAAGGGCTCAACGCGTGACTAATGCCCTATTCTTTGTAAACCTTGCATCTTCCCATTACGGACACGAGCAGTTTTTAAGCAATGTTCCCCTTTCCCTTTTATTCCAACTCTTTGGCCTGCGCAGGCGACGAACTCTGAAGTCCGGGCCAACGCCACCTTGCTGTTTACAGAAGCATTTCCCATTCAAGACCCCAGTTTGAACAGCAAGGCGGTGGACGAAGCCGTCCAAAAGCAGCTGGACATGCTGTTTGTGAGTTCCCGCCCCGCCCGTCCCCTCAAACCTCCATGGGCTGGATAGATGCTCGCTAACGCCAGGCCCCCCCCAGCTATGTAAACGTGCATTTCCCTGTAATATGTCAGCGGTGGCTTCAGTTGGGCTAAGGGTACGCTTGGTTTGGATTTGTCGCGCACAGTGCCTCCTGGAGGATCCCCATGCAATGGTGCGCTCCACGGCCGTCTTGGGCGTCTGCAAGGTACTGGCTAAGTACTGGGAAGTGATCCCCCCCAACATCATCACGGACTTCCTGAAGAAGATGGTGATGCAGCTGGCTGCCGACGTCAACTCTGCCGACGTGCGCTGCTCCGTCTTCAAGGTATGGCCCCTTTTCCGGTTGACCATGTAAAATGTGTTTCTACCATTAATGTTTTTGGATACAGAAATCGTCAGTTCAAAGCCTGCAGAAACTGTGGTTTAAGGCCAGCCTAATGGCACCATGCCTACGTACGGAAACGGCCAATGAAGTTCTGCTTTTATCAACACCTGGTGTGACGGACACTCATTAATACCCATTTGAGTGAGAGTAGATTTTACTGGACCAGGAGAGCGTGGCTAGGAGAGACCTATTTAACTCTTCGCCCCCCCCCCCTACTCTCTTATCAGTGCATGGCGGTGGTACTGGACAACGCAATGAGCCACCCATTGCTGGAGCATCTCCTCCCGGCCCTGAGGAACAGCCTCCATGACAGCTCGGAGAAGGTCCGCGTGGCCTTCGTGGACCTGCTGCTGAAGATCAAAGCCGCCAAGGCGGCCAAGGTAAGTCGCTGCAGCGCACCAATCTGATGTTCGCTGAGGGTCGTTGGAAATGGTTTGCCCTCCCTGTCTCTAAATGCTCCTGTCCCGCACAAGGCTTTCCGAGGGCGCAGTTGCTTTATAGCCAGACTAAAAATGAGGTATTCGTAGGAGACGTGTTTCATCAGGAATGTCAACTCTCTGGTGTCCTCTGCATTTCCTGCTTTTTGGTGTCCTTTTAATTTATTATTGGGGACCCTCGTGTGGCTTTAACAGCTGTGAACTGGCATTCTGTAAACTGTGTGTGTCACCAACAACCCATCTAGTTCTGGAAAGTGTGTTCCATGGAGCACCTCCTGGCCAGACTGGAGGTGGACTCGCGCCCCGTCTCCCGGAGGATCGTCAACCTCCTCTTCAACTCCTTCCTCCCCGTCAACCAGTCGGAGGAGGTGTGGTGCGAGCGATGCGTCACCCTCGTCCAGATGAACCCGGCGGCGGCCCGGAAGTTCTACCAGTATGTCCACCTGTACACGGCTCCCACCAACATAGGTGAGCTTCCTTCAGAAAGGAGCGGCTCAAAGTGGGGGAAAGCTCGTCATGATTTTATAGCCCGGTCTGTTCTAGCTGTACTCATTAGAACTTGCTGAATTTCACATTGCAGTGGCCAAGGAAGTAACTGGATTGTTAAAAAAAAATGCTTTCTGAATGGCTGTAAAACTTTCAATTTTAAATGTTTTGTTGGATAATGACGAGTCATGTTTTTTTTTTAAGGTTGAAAACTACTACCCTCCTTCCTTGGTTTATCTTAATTTGTTTCCACGTGGTGTTTTTCCAACTCGGCTGTTTGACCTTCCCGCTTTGACAGCAAAGCTGATACTGACGATCCGCCGATGTCTGAACGCCTGCATCCAGAGGACCGGGCCCGAGGACCCAAACGAGACGGGTGGCAGCAACAAGGAGAACTCCAGCGTGAGTCCCGCCCATCTTCCTCAGATGTCCCTCCACACGGACCTGCAACATTTCACTTAAAATCATTCCTTGGGGGGGGTCGTTTATTAATGCGTGCCTTGCGTTGATGCACTTGCTTTGATTATTAGTTGCCAACCGTTGAGCTTCTAGTGACAGGCCTTTGTCAGTCAACTCACTACAGGTCCACCTGTGTCTTGGTCTCGTGTGTCCGAGCACCCTTTCCCTTTGTTTGAGTTTCCAATACCCTGCGCCTGTGTTTGGGTCACCTATTGAACATCGGGTCCATTATCCACTACGGTTTGTTAGCGGGCGCTTCACAGACCGCGGCGTCTACGTCGCCCCCCCACAGGTGCTGGAGGACGTTCTCTCCATTCAGGACGCGGCCACCATGGCTAGCATGCTGGAGATAGTGGTCATCCTGTGGAGAAGCATCCAGCGTTCCCTGGAGCAGAACCAGGAGGCCCACCAGTACACTGTGGCCAAGTTCGCCTCGGTGCTGCCCCAGTACTTCCGGGTCTTTCAGGTACATTTCAGGGCGACTGCGCCGCAGGACCTGATTTTAACAAAAAAAATTATTCTAATAAAAATTATTAATATTATTACATTTAAGGAAGGGATTTCTCTCCTCGACAGGACGAGCGGTGCACCGTCCCGCTGATCCTGATCGCCTCTTTTGTTCCAGCTGCCGCCATCCCCTCCTTTAGGTGAGTTTGGCCCCAATCTGTCAGTCTCTCTCTCTCTCTCTCCTGCCATTCTCGCTGTATGGCGACTGATCGGGTTAAAGGCGAACTGTAAACGGTCGTTGTGAGCCAGCTGGAGCAACTGTCACTAAGGACCCTGGCGTTCCCTCTCCCTCTCCCACCCTGCAGCTGTGGCGTCCTCTCCAAGCTCCGGAGGCTGGAGGCGGGTGCAGAGGAGTCCCACTTTGGCGTTCTGATCGACTGCCTCTGCAGCTGGGACCAATCCAGCCAGGTCCTGGAGCTCATCACAGACTGGCTGGCCGAGGCCCTACCAAATAAGACGGTGCGCTCCGTTTCCTCCCGGCTCTTTTGCTGTGCCGGGGATCACCGGCAGGGACTGCTGGAGGGTGAGGGTTAGCGCAGTGACAGGTGGCGGATCAGTTAAGTCCATCCCGACTACTCGGGGACCCCCTGGTGGTCACCCTGCTCCTATTAAACAGGCCTCTGACTTTTAGCCGAGAGCAATGGAGGAATTGGGGGCCCAGTCTTCCAGGGAGGGTGGTATATCGTTCCCAGCTAAATTGATGTCCGTAAGCTCTAAACAATGGCCAGTGAAGGTATAGATATCCTACAGGGTCCTGTGAGATGGTTGGTCTCTTTAGCAAGGTAAGCAGGTGATGGCGTGCAGGGTTATGGTCCTGAAAACGAGTCGGTCTCTTCACCAGGGTAAGCAGGAGCCAGGGCGCAGGGTCCGCATCCTGGAGACGAGCGAGGCCAAACCGGACCTGGGCCTGGACTATCTGGAGTACATGGTGGTCCGCCGAGTCAAGCGAACCTGTCTGTTGGGCCTTAAACAGAGCCAGCTCAACCGCCTGCTGAAAACTCTCTGGGCCTGGAAGGTACTGAACCATTCAGTTACTATCTGTTTGAACCGGCAATGGGACGTTAATCAACATTTGCCTGTTTGTGCTTTGAGGTTATACCCTGTCTACCTCGGGTGCCATTTGATAACTGATGTGCCGTAATAGTGTATGTTGAAATTTATATAAAAATTAATATATTAGTTTGATGCAAATACGTGGCTGGGCGGTTATGTTCTGCTAATGCCTGTTATTTGTATTTGTCCTTTTGATTTCCAAAATGAACAAGGCCTACTCCCACCTTCTTGGGTTAAATCTGTTTTCTTTCCCCCTCTGCGTGACTGTCGGCCAAGTTGTCACCCGGTTTGAATGCAGCTCATGTCTTCAGCCGGTTGTGACCGGGGGAGCAGGGCGTTGGCACGCCAAGTTTTCTGCAGCTTCTCTTTGCTGTTGATGAACGAAGGCCTGTGTGCGCTCTCTCACCAGTCAGTGCTGTACGCACGCATGAGTTCCAGTGAGTCCGGGCCCGGTCCGTCCCTCGTGGAGACTGCCCTGCGAGCGTTCGCCCTCCACGGTCGTTTGAGCACCCACCTTCAGCACAAAGTGAGTCTTCCTTTCGTCTCTGGTCTGCTCTTTGTTTTGTCGGAGTTGCATAGTTAGCGGTGGAGGGGGCTCCTTGTTTATCACGTATTTAACAGTGTGAGAAGTAAGGCATAAATCAGGTGAAGTTCTCTGTTGCTGTTCATCAGGGGGGAAAATAATGGCTTCATGTTCCTTGTGTATAATTTTTTATTTTTTTTCCCCCTGCAGTAATGTCTTGCCATATTACCTTTCTTGGGTGCTGTATTTTGCAGAATTCCTCTCTGACAGATCAAGACCCATTTAAATGTAAAGGGAGCCATTTGCCATTTAAATGTCCCTGGTTTGATTTAAGAAGTGTCTTGAGGGAAGTGTTCTCAACAGTACGTCCTCCTCTGCAGTTCTCTGAAGGCAGGGACTACCTCCAGGGCCTGGAGAATTCGGCCTCCTGGATAGCAGAGAAGGCCCTGCCTTTCCTGGTGAACCCTGACCAGGGCAGCGTGTCGCCACAGCAGCAGGCCGTGGCCCAGAAGGCCGTTGAAGTGAGTCCTGACGGTTGCAGCCACAGCGCCGCCACATGTTATAGGGGAGGGATAGGCGGTTGGTTGTGGGTTCGGGGCATTTGCTAAGACTGCAACATAATGGTGATAAGTAAATGGGCATGAGGTGGTGTACCATGATGTAACCTTGGTGAGCCACCTGCACAGGAGTTGTAGAAGTGGCGGTCAGTTTTGAATGCCTTCCCGTCTTTTTAACACAGTGGCGCTGTATACGCACGATGCTGACTTTAATCAGTGGTCTTCTCACGCTGACCGGGCTACATTTTAAGCATTAGCCGTGATTAGCTGTATTGTGGTGCGTTTTGGCTGGTGTGTTTGACTGGCCCGCAGCTCCCCTCTCCACGGCGGTGACTGATTGTCCCAGTAGCCCTAATAAACATGCTCCTGCTTCAGTCTCCACGGATTCCGATGAGTGTCTTGAGTGTTGGAGACGGCGCACTTTTTCCACTGCGGGGCCCGGGCTGTAAATGGCGCTTGTGGATTATTCCACGCGGTTGTCTTGCCCTGACCCCCCTCCCGCATCGTTCCCGACCGTTCCACATCCAGGGAAATGGCTAAGCAACGCGTGCTTGCTTGTTTCCCCTATGGCTGTGGATGTCACTTTGTGTGCACTGGGCCCTATCGGTATAACGCGCTGTTTATTTTAATTTGTCATGGCTTTCTGCTGTACCATGACCAGGCTGTTACCGTTCCTGTTCCTGCTAATGGGGCAAAATATGTGGGGTGGGATTATGTCAGCCTATATAATAGTTATAGTAACTCATTTATAGAGTTATATCTTCAGTTGTGTTGTATTTGTTTGTTTGTGTTATCCGTAGTTGGGGAACCTTATTTGGCATATTAGTTGAGTATCTTTTTTGTTTTTGACCAGACCTGCCTGAGTGTTTGCAAAGGCGTGACGATGGTGGGCCTGGCTGACGAGGACTTCAAAGGACATGTCCTCCACCTGTGTTCCGTCATCCTTCTGTCGGGTAAGAAGCATCATGTCGCTCAGACTGACACACACCAGTCTACGGTTATTTTGTTTGTGAGGTTAACTGTGTTTCTATCTCTGTATTTCACAGTAGCTCAAAAGAAAGTGTTTTACATTCGTAAAAAATTTTTATAAATAAAATCACTTTCTGAAGCTGCACTCTGTATGGAAATATAATATTGCCAGTGATGGGTGACCATATGTCTTGGCTTTGCTAAGGAGATGGTGGGTAAGCAGCATCGTAGCCAGTTTAAAAGGTCCGAACGCGCTGAGCCCGCTCCTCTCCTCCTCAGAGAGTGGCTACTTGTTCCTGCCCCTGCTGCTTTCCGTCCTGCGGGAGGTGGCGGCCGCCTGCCTGGCCCAGATTGCCCGGGGCCGCAGCGAGCAGCTGGACATCCTCCTGGGCGTGGTCTCCAACGCATTCCAAAAGGTCCTGGAGATCCTGGCACGCCGACTGCGCAACCAGCCTGAGGAGGGCCTGCAGGTAAGGGGGGGTTGGGAGAGGGGCAGGTGATGTCAGGTGGCCTGAGCAGGGCCTGCAGGCAAGGGGGGGTTGGGAGAGGGGCAGGTGATGTCAGGTGGCCTGAGGAGCAGTCCTTTAGTCACAGGGACCGTGTGCCGTTTTGGAGTAGGGGTAGGCAACATCATGGCGAATGATGATGCTTTACTGTTTGTCAACTTGTGCCACAGCTGTGCCAGTCGACTGTGGCGGACCTCGGAGATTTCCTCAATGTCGTCCAGGACTGGAAGGCCATAAACTCGGAAGCCATCGAAGGGGTCTTCTCCACCCTCTTCGCTGCTGTGATCGTGGAGATCAGGCACACTCTGCTTAAGGTTGGCCTGATCTTGACTTTTCCTTTAAAAGGCTAGTAAAAACACGAACATGGACTTCCAGGGAGAGAATGCTTGCACGCACCATTGTGAGATGTTATGTGAAAGTTTTCCCCTCGTATTTCTATTTTTTCCTTTTTATTTTTATTTATTTTTTATTTTTTTTTTTAAACAAGGCTTTAGTAGGATTGATCTCACCTCCCAGTTTGTTCTCAGGTTTCTCGTCCGGAGGAGATGGTGTCACCAGAAAGCACCCAAGACTTGCCTCCTCTCTCGAGCAGTCTGCTAGACGTCATCCTCAGGTCTCCAAATGTCACCAGGTAGCAGGCTCTCCTCACCACAGAGGTTGGAAAAATGAGGCTGTATGGTGGCATATGGAAATGATAATTTAATGCTTGATTAATCTCAAAATCGTTATGCAACTTTATGCGTAACATGAAGTAAAGCAGAAGTGTGCCAGAGTGGCTGTTTGTCATGGGGATCGACTGGGAGCCCCGTCTGTCCGATGGGGGCGTTACGCTGTTTGTCCACTGGTGTGAACCCTGATGGCCCCTGTGGGTGTCTCTTTCAGGTCCTTCCTGGCTGAAACTAGCTCCTCTGTCGAGTCGGAAGCCATCGATGGTGTGAAAGGGCTGGCAGCAGTCTTGTACATTCTGGCGGTGGTTAGACGCAGTGAGTGAATCAACACCCGTTTCCTTTCCCGGACTGCCTGGTCCAGTGGTCTCAAAGACTTAAACAAACTTGTATTCTGCTGACCGTAGTCACAGCAGGCCAATGGGAGCCTCCTCTGTACACCCGGAGATATTTTTCGTAGTTGGTGATTACTAATGGTTGCAGTTGTGTTTGTGTCATGTCAGCTGTTATGCAACTGTTTTCTGTTTTTCTAAGTGATTATCAGCTCAGCCCTACGTAGCGTTGATTGGCGGGTCAGACAGTGATTTTAGTTTCTAGTAGAAAATGGTCATCCCTGCTTTCCTTTTCTTGATTTTTTTTTTGGCCTGTTTGTTTTATTTCCAGCCAGCAAGTTTAAACCAGAGGTGAAGGGCATTGCCGTGTTGGTGCAACAGCAGCTGCAGAAGCACTATGCTGTCACTGCAGAGGACAGCGGGCACATGGAGAGGTAACCGTTAACCAACCTACCGTTGCCTGCTGGCGAGGGCAGGCCTGGCCCGTATTTGTTGGCTGTGATAAAACACTGGATATCACGAAAGATGGAGAAAATCCACTAGTCAAAAACGCAGAGACTCGTCTTTGGTCCCGGCAGTAATGTGGGAAGTTTTTCTTCCATCTCTCCAGTGTGTCCGACTCATTCGGTTGGACAAGTGATTGTGAGGGACTGCTTTCGCGAGCAGCCGGTGCTTAAAGGCGGTATACGGTGCTCCCTTAGACTGGCAGCTGTCCATTAACATAAGGCAGTGTGAGCCAGCATTGGTCTGGCTCAGACCTGAAGGTAGATCTTTCTCCCCTGACAATGTTCCACCTTCTACGCGGAACCTTAAAGTGGGGGTATTGATCCGAATGCTTGCCCCAAGCTCAGGGTAACAGCTCGCATCTTATCTTTTTCGACCCTCACGATGACTCCCACAAACTGCAGCCAAAGCTTCATTCTTAATGCTTTCAGATAATGTTACTCTGTTAAGCCACAGTTCATTTGTTTTAACTTTTGTGGCTTGATGCACTCGAATGTGTCGTTCACTTTTTTTCAGCCTGGAGTAAGTCTCGACCGCAGCCTTCTCTGTGAAACAGGCTCTGTGCTCCTTGTTTTTAAATATAGACAGCAGGTGCTTCAGTCGTTTAGATGCTAGGACTGGGGATTCTGATTGCAAGAAGCAATTCTATACGTTGGCGAGGTCCTTGTTCTGAATTGTTTTAGTAAATTTCCAGTTGTATGTCCGAATATCCAAATGAAATGTTAAGTTTTAAGCGATGGGTATCCCTTAAAATGTACTTGTGCATCGGTGGCTTAATCAGAAGAAGGACGTTATTTTGCCAACAGTTTTTGTTCTTTCTTGTTGCAGGATCATATATGAGTCCGCCGTGAAGAATCTGAACGAAATTTTGATGGTGTAGCATACCGGGCGTGATCAATAGGTGTGTCCCTGTGCATCACGGGCCAGAAATTCCTCCTTGGGATATATATTTTTATGCCTTTATCTTCTCCTCACATACGTATTTACAGAAACTCATTTAGAGATTGTTACTGTTTTGTGTACTGTTGATTGTTGTGGCTTCTAAAGTATGGTCATACATTAGAACTGTTACTCTCCAGTTTGACTTTTGAACGCCATAGGGTAACCGCGCCCATCGAGCTGATGCAATAATGTAAGCCCACATGCAAGTGCTGTTTGTGTTTAATTCTTTCACAAGGGGAAAATGTTCAGCCTCCGAAGAGGTCATATTTTATTAATTTGGGACAAACTATAATCTTTATGCAGCAACGGCGTAGTAACTAAGTAGTTTAATGATCTTAAATGTAAAGTCTGTTATTTGTCAAAATAAGTTTTGTAAATAAGAGAACTTTCTTTCCCTCTGATCTGTACGTGTCATGTATTTATTTCCAAATGGGAGGGAGTTTATTTGCATTTGCATGATGTCTGTTTAAAGCTACATACTAAGTACCTCGTAGTAAAATCTGAATTGAATTTTCTCCATGTAACGTTGTCCTTGTAATAACTTCAGCAAAGGTCCTTCATGAAAGGCCGTGTTTTGTGTCCCCTGTCCTAACGTTTGGTGGAGGAGTAGCATGGACAATCCCGATTTGATATTGACAATTAGAAATGATTGAAACATTTATGTTATGCATGCCTGTATAGCCTATAATGTTCTACCTGTCGGTTTCCATTGTAGGTTTCAGCCGACACTGCATGTCTGTTAGGTGAACTATTTATGTGTACTAGCAATAGATTTTAGATTTCATCATGACATATCCCCGGCTATTACTGTTGTAGCTCTCAACATTTTCGTTTTGTTAAAATGAAAACCCAGCCAATCGATAACACGATCGATCATGATGTAATTTGCAGACAATTATAAGAGTCAAACCTCTTATCGTACTCCACCACGAAGGTCCTGCAAGTCTACTAACGGAATAGATATACCGTAAATATAAGTGCAAAGTTGAATATTGTAACAGCGGTGCCGTGCTGCGGTTTTGCCTGCATTTTCCTAGTCACCAATCAGCCTCTGTTTCACCCGATGTACAACGGGTCTGTTAGCCGCGTGTTCAACAGTGCTGCGAAGCTATGAGAGAATTATTCCATAGACCCTCCTATGCAACCGGGGGGTTGGGTTAACCTTGTAACAAACCGAGTGATGGCAGCCCTACATTTTGTAGTAGGGGCTAGTTTATCCGTTAGTCATTTAGAATGTGTATATCATACGTGTCTTAAACTTGAAAAAGTGAGAAGAGTCTGTTCGTTAGTTGGGAAAGGTGGTGTGTGAACATGACGGAAGGCGTGCAGTTTGAAAACACAGGTATTGCGAGTTAAATTAGTGGATCGCAGGCGTTGGTATGCCGCCAGAGTCATGCTGAAGCCAGCCGGGACGACTGTTGAGAATGTGAGCCAAAAGCGAGGAGATAATAGGTCTATTTTAGTTGGTTTGATAATAACCGTTGGTAATCAGGTGTGTGTGTTTGGACGTCACTTTGTTGAAGTACAGAAACGAGCTGGCTTGTTGAAAATAGCTCTAGTTTTCAAAGGCGAATTTAAAAAATAACGCTTGCCTGCCTATAACTGAAAATAAATCGGGTTTGCTAACTATACGGTATGTATACATACATAAAATACAAACATTATCTGGGGTTACGTTTCACCTGATAATTCCGCTCGTAATCATGGAATTCGTTTGCTTCACTTGGAAGAAAAGGCATAAAATTTAAACTACAAGGTTCCAAGCACGAGGTGAAGAACACAATGACGTAGGCTATTTACTAAAACCGGGGAACGTTCTAGCGCACATTTTTGGGAATCTTTATTTTGGTGGGAGATTGCTCTTGACATAGCCGTGCAACATGCGCGTCACGTGTTTGACATTTTACTACATGAAAAATCGATTCCCCACATACATAATTATTGAAAAGAAACTGTCATGTATTTTGTACACAAACCCCAAGTGCCACTAGAACCAAGTAAATGATCCCATGCGCCCGCTATATAACTTTGACAGTGAAGTTGTCATACCTAAAACCCTACAAGTTAAATACATGAATAATTACTTTACTGCACAGCTTGTTTGTATTAATCAATACGCAGGCTTCTGTATTCTTATTCTTATTTATGACTATTGGTTTCATCTCCCACGGCCCATTTGGCCCGTGTATATTGACGTCAAACACCCAAGGAGGGGCCTGGCCGAAGGTTGCTGTTCCTAGTGCTGATTCCACTCGCGACGAGTGGCTGGCTGCTGGAGAGTTGAGCTCAGGTTTCAGAGGGAACGCGGCATCACTCTCTCTCTCACTCTCAATTGCTTTCCCGTAACATCATCTCCTGATAATTCCTCACCGAAAAGAATGGTGGTTATGTTGGCAAAAGTATAGAAATGGATCACTGAGAATAATGGATTCGGTACTCTTCGTTCTCTTCGCCCTTTTGGCTTTCCATACCCATATTACTGCCTCAGCAGACAGGAAATTCGGTAAGTTCATTCATTTACTGTTTCAGCCTTGATGTTGCCATATCAACGTGCCCTCCCAAAAGGAGCGCTCGGAAGAGCTTTAACTATGATGTGCTTTTATAGATCACTTTTTTTGTAGTCCGAAGAAGCGTAAAATTGCGCGTATGATCGACTAAAACAATGATTCGATGTCTTAATTTGTTTACTGCAGCTCTTGTTTCATATTAATATAAACTTTAACACGGCATACATGAGGAATGCTTCTTTAATACACTGGTGAAGAATGTGTTTAAGAAGCCAACACATGCTATTCATGTTAATGCATTAGATTATCTACGCATTTAGCTACAAATGCATGTTACAAACACGTTTGGTTTTCGAAAGATGAGTTAGCCGCTGATGATTTTTTTAAAAAG